>JAOVYW010073899.1:0-19186 GCA_025775045.1 Hiodon tergisus
TGACGTGTTCAGAGACATATAGGCCAGGAATACTGACGTGTTCAATGACATATAGGCCAGGAATACTGACGTGTTCAATGACATATAGGCCAGGAATACTGACGTGTTCAGAGACATATAGGCCATGAATACTGACGTGTTCAATGACATATAGGCCTGGAATCCTGACATTTTCACTGGCTTCCAGATGAGCCAACTGTGGCAGCCATTGAGCAGATATCTCACCCCTGACTGATTCTACAGCATAATGCATACTCTTCCTTTATTCACGAAGCCTCTGGCAGATTTTATGGGATCTCTGGCAGTGGTGACATTCTGAAATCTAAAATGCAGATTCGAATAAAGGCACACGTTTAGCCGCTGAATGGCACGCTGACTCTTTTTTCTTGTTCTTTTTAGGGTTTCATTTTTAATAAATAACACACAAAAACACTTTAGACTTCATCAGGAGTAATAACGTGCAGCTGAAGTACAGATGTGAGCGCTGTAGGGAAACAGGGCACTAACCAGTGTAGGAGCTCTTTTCATCCATCAGAGGGAAGAAGACACCTTCCGCACTCTGGGCCACTATGCGTCCATCAGCCAGAGGGATTATGGGAATGTCTCTGAGGGCCTGCAGTATGACATCTGCCTCAGAGTAATCCCGCTCCAGGGCACGGAAATTACACACCAGCAGCGTGGCCAATTTCTTTATACAAGACTCTGCAAGAAACCATTCATAAACCACAACATTAGCAGGAGAAAACATTTCCGATATTACAAAGTTCCGCTTCCCAATTTAAGCTTGTGAGCCACAAAATAAAAATAAGTAAATAGAGAGACACATTACCTGAGCAGGTGGCGCCATCTTCAACAAGCTCCCTGGCAATGGCGCGGGTGATGGTGGAGATGTCAGACCCACTCAGTCGGTGCACCCCTAAGGCAGACACCAGAGAGGGGGAAAGAGCCGACTGCAAGGAGGGATGCAGGTAGGACAGGTTAAGGTGTCTGTGGAGCAAATCGGCCCCAATCACCTCCTGGATGAGGGGGTCCGGTGAGACGGCTATCTGGGACGGCAGCTTGAACTCCACCACACCGTCTGCGGAGAGACAGTGCCGCTGGCAACGTGAGTATCGACGGCGCGTGGGGTAGCATGGTTTGGGAGCGGGTAAGACCGCCCTTTATTCTGCGGGTCCCAACATACTGACCTTTGTCCATCATGGTAGGTAGACAGGGTTTGCCTTTGAGCAGCTGAATGATCTGGCCCGCCACTGGGTTGAAAAAGTCCAGGATCTCATCAGGGTGGGGAATGAACTGCAGGATGTGACACAGACCTTGCAGACCGCTGAATTTGGGGTGCTCCTGGGAAAAATTTAAAGGGAGGGAGAAAAAACACAGAAATGCAGTTTTCAGTTTGAATTGCAAACGTCAAAAACAAACAAACTAAATACAGTCTTTCCCTGAGAGTATGTAACCCTAAGTTATTTTTTAAAATGCCATGGATATACTGAGATTTTACGATAGAAAAGCTAGACAAAGTAGTCCGGTAGAAGAGTCAGCAGATGGACAATGAGGAGGAATTCAGTACGATACCACGCTGGCATTCCAATACTGCATTAGGTTACATTTCACTCATCACCAAAACCCTTCAAAGGACTGTTTGAAAAAGCTACCGACTTTTGAAGAAACATTTGAAGAAAGTCAGCCCTGGGATATTTGAGACACATATTAAACATTTTCTTTTAAACAACAAATCAGGCGATTACAAGGACGGACCACCAATAGTTGACATTTGCCAATAATGTAGTAACACAAGGCTTCATTCTCCCCTCGTCTTTTCCTTACTGTAAACACGTCCATGGCGTGGAGGAAGAGCTGTGGGATTTCTGAGCGGAGCCACTGGTTCCAGCGGCTGTCCCGGTCCACATCCTCCCGGGAGGAGGGGATGTCAAAGTCGCCTGCAAAGATGGAGTGCAGTGTGTTAGCGGCACGGACCGAACACGGCGTGGTCTGGAAGGCAAAACGCCCCTGACCTTGGACGATGAAGCGGAATCCGAAGCTCCGCAGGGGCAGGAAGGCGAAGACTGGCTGCTTCTCAGGCTGGAACTGCACGTCCTCTTGCAGGCGGAAGGCCAAGGCCAGCTCGGTGGATTCCACGTCCTCCTTTATCTGGAGAGGAAGCACTGTCAGATCTCCCTCAAATGCCAGTTAGGCCTCCGCTCAACACTGAAAACCTCCACTCCCTGTTGGGTAAACTGATGGCCTGATTTGTTCGAAGGAGTTTAGACAGTAAAAGAGCTGCACAGCGTGTTTGTCCTCGCCCCACCCCGCCTCCCCACAACACAACTTTTCCTTTTCTCCTCTGCTGTACAAAAAATTAATCCTCCCTAAGGGGGACAGCAAAAGAAGACTTTGAAGGCTTAGAAAGGGAGCAAGGCAGCACCTTATCTTGTACCTGCCTTTGTGCTTTAGCGGCGTCGGAATTTGCACCAGCGGTGAAAAAACATTTGCAGCGCCTCGTTAATGAGAAGGCATTGGCCTCGTCACTGTCACATGTGCAGGCAACGGAACACTTACATAATGCTGACAACAAACAACGGCAACAAAGTATGCAGTCCTCTGTAGTGAGAAGGACACATTCTACAGAAACAACCGACCACCAGGGGAGGAAGGAGTGGTTACGATTTAACCCCTTTTAATCAGACTCTTCAAATCATTTCTGAAATATTGAATCATTCAATTTCCCTGTTTTGATTGTATTCCCTTGTCGAATAATATAAAAATGTATACTGCGTCAAGACTATTTAGTAAGCTACCTAAGAGACCACTGTATGTATTCTGTGATAATAATGATAAAATTGAACAAATGGAAATCATCAAAATTATGCTTAAATGCCAAAAATGTTCAAAATTCTTAACTCAACTACCATTTATAAAAACACATTAGAGAGAGACACATTTTTAGGCAACATCATGGGCCCACAGCTTTAGCAGAGCAAAAGGAAACCCACTGGCGACTCCCAGACAGGGAGAACGGGCTCTTGCCTTTTTGGGGAATAGCATGCGCTTCACCACCAGCCAGCGCTCCACCCCGTCCGTGTGCCGCACCTCCAGGACGCTGTGGCCTACGTCTCTACGGCTCATTGACACCACTCGTCGCTCGCTCTGATGAGGAGGGACAATAACGGGAGACAAGGGTATGAATTAAACATTCCCAGCCGCTGGCAGAAAGACAAGGGCCACAGGAAGAGAGGCATCGTGGGGGAAGGTTTTGATGAACCTGGTTGACGATGGTGATGGAGCGAAGCCGGTGCAGGAACAGCAGCAGGGAAGGGTGAACGTCGTGGAAGAGGTTCCTGGTCTGGTAGCTCTCTGACCGAAGGGGCAGGGAGATCTTCGTGGTCCAGCTGCGCAGACGAGCGTGACAAGAGGGAGCGTCACTGGCATTGACCCGGCAAAGGCCTGGTAGTCCATTCAAACGAGTGATTCATTTAGATCGGGGGCTCATTCATTTTACTCATTTAGCAGACCCTCTTATCCTAAAACTACAGCACTTTTGTACGTCGCTCTGGATAGGAGAGAGTCTGCTAAATGCCAAAAATGTAAATGCAAAATGTAAAAATCCGGAGCCGTATTCAAAATATGTGGGCTGCAGATAGCTTCTGGTTATACCTGCGGCACTGAAGATAAAAGGATATGCACGTTGCACTGGCGAACTCACCTGCGCTGGGACAACTTGGCCACGTCTGTGCATATGGGCCTCTCATCCTCAATCCAGTGTGGCAGAATGTATCCCATAGGGCCACTGTTCTTGTCGAAGCAGATGTGGAAGTCGTTGGAGTGAATCTCGGGGCAGTCGGTCACCTTGAAAACCGACTTGAAGCCAATGCCTTTCTGTCCTGTACGCAGGGACATACCCAGGCTTTAGGGCACACTCTGGAGAGAATCGCGCGCATGAAAATGTGGAACTGTGGAACCATCAAAAAACTTGATGGAAAACGGCGTTCATTTTGATGGGAAAAATTTGTGCATTCATATATTACCTATATATCTATATTACATCTAAACATGACCAGAGGCAAGTACCGCGCTGGGCAGAGAGACCGGCCTGTCGTTACCGCGCTGGGCAGAGAGACCGGCCTGTCGTTACCTATGTAGCCGTGCTTGTGCTTCCCCTTGGTGCTGCGGCCAACGTCACAGATGGCACGGACGTTCCTCTCCTCAAAGCCGCTCTCGTTGTTGAGAATGGTGATGCAGTCCCGCTCCACCACGAACGCCAGCGCGGGCCACACATCTCCGTCCACGGGATAGCTGTTGTCGTCCGCATTCTGTACATAGAACGGGGAGGGTGTGGGGTGTGTGTGGACAAATCCACCAGAATTTTTCAACCCAAGTGTCATTTTTACCTCAAAGCCTAATGCAGTCGCCTGTAGTCCAAAAAAAAAATCCATAGCTTTGTTTTTTTAAATTTATTTATCCAATCATCAATTTATTGTTGAAAGTGAAAATGTTTAGTATTGTGAATGTTTAGAATAGATTTGCACCAGCACCAACCTGGATGAGCTCCAGCACAAAGTGGGTGTCCTTACTGTAGAGCTCGGTGGACAGGCGCTCCAGACTGCGGCCCAGACGCTCTTGGTGTACCCTCATCAGCTGCTGACCCTCTTCGTTTAACTCCACGCCGATGCCAAACTCGCTTTTCCTAAACCCACAAAACAAATGAAAACGGGGTTCTTTTCTTACCCCCGAAGACATGCCACAAAATTTTAACTGCAGGAAGCAGGCCAGCGAGGTGATTCAGAGCGTCAGCACAGTGCGAAGTGCGCATTAAAATTGCATTACAGACGCACAACGCTGAGACGCTGGGCCGCTTCCTGGAAACAAAAGATCCCTCGGGCATTTCCCCCCCGCGCACGTCGCTCCACTATCGCCCAAGAACATAATTAAACCATCACTGTGAAAGTTCTCCATCAGAACCTCGTCAATATTGAAGCTCTGCTGGCTTTACCGGTCCATAGACCCGTTATCACCCATCATGCATTCGAAATCTGAAAATCTCTGGAACGCTAGTGTGCAAATTAGTGCTGCAAATGTGATTCCTGCTATGACTTTGTTGTGCTCTCACAATAATCCGTATTAAATCCGGCTTGTCGAGCACAGTGTTTTATAGCCGTCTGGGTTCTGTGACAGTACGAATGTGGCGTTTTGCTTGAGCAGATCTGGAAAGCCGGATCTGTTACCAGTAACAGTGGACAGTAACACTGGCCAACCTGATGTCTTCGATGACAGCCCGGCACTGACTCAATCTGTCCTCCTCCCCATCTCTCCATGCTTCCTCCTCGTCCATCCCATTCCTCCTGGGCCGATCTCTCCCGGGGTCTTCTTCAACGCCGTTGAGCCTCTCAGCAGAACCCCATCTCTCGCCGCTCTGTTCTGGCGCAAGCTCCAAATTCTCTGCGCTATCATCTATGAGAATGTTCCCCAAAAGATTTGAGGGCGGGCGAAAACACAATTGGACAAAATAATAAAAGTCAACTGCTTTTCAGGTCATGTTTAATAAGTGTCATCCAAGACATCCAACATTACATCACAAAAGGTCTGCATTTAACCTCTGGGTGGAAACAGCTGTATTGACTAGAGCATTATGTACATGAACCCAAAGACGACCATGGAAATATATCATACTCTCGTGAGACCTCACCGTTGTCGCCAGCCTGACTCAGGGAGGAAGACTCCGAAACTGATCCCTGGTCAGTCTCAGAGTCGCTGGTGAAGTCTTTGCAGGGGCCCACCACTGGAGGTGAGCGGCTCTCAGAGTCAGCTGCTCTCAACTAGAACAAGCAAGGGACAGGCTCAGGGGTTTGCTCGGGGAAGAAGTCAAACGTTCACAGCAGCCACGTGATTAATGCACGCTTTGTACCTCTCACTCCACAGCACCATGTAGGGACAAATAACGTTCTTACTTTAGTCAAGTAGTTTAACGTATTACACGACATCTCCACATATTATGGATATCCTGACTCCGGTGTGAAATCTCCATGCTATACCCTAATCAACCTGCAGGTTTTCTCAACCCACCAAAAAATATAACGATTGGCCTTCAAACGGTTGTATTTTTTCTGTGAATTATAAAGCTACTTCGTGGTGCGAAAAAATGCAAGCACTGTTTACGCACAGTCAGCACAACAAGTAGCCCTGTACATCTGAATATCGTACTGCTAAATAATTAGCATCCCTGGTATTGTTTCAGGTCGGAACGTGGGCATTGGTTACAAGTGGTGAGAATGAGACCAAGGCATTCTCAAGTAAAGTCCCCGAACCTTTTTGACGGGCGAGGGAACGGTGGGCCGCTCCAGCGGATTCATCTTGGCGTGAAAGTCCTTCGCCCACTCCGTAACCCCCAGCAGGATGCCCACGTGGTGCAGCCGATTTAGGTACCGGAGGTCTGACCTGGTGGCCTGCAGGAGAACGGCCTTAGACTGGGCTTGCCCCAGCACCCTGGAGAGCGGCTCCAAAAACACCTGGGAGAGAACAGGAACACGTATACAGCATAAAGCACAGAACATGAAAAAAACACGCGTGATCAAGCACGAGTGATCTGTGCGTGCTAACAGGGTAAAATTTCTGTACAGGTGAGCTGTTTTCAACGCTGTACACTGTGCAAAACACATCTTGCCTGCCTTCCGCTTAATCCGCACCCCTGTATCAAATAAATATATAAGGTGAGAATTATTTTTAAAGAAAGGAGGACTTTCCGAAGTGCATAAGCATCCCTTCTTAAATGACATATGTTTTGAACATGTGCCTTCTTAAATGAAGTAGGCAAAATATATATATATATATATATATTCCTCCAGAAAAGAAATTTTACAACATAACATGCCAACTGCTGCATAGCATGGGTCAGCTAACTTGTAGCCTGAGTACAGTTAGATTTATAGTTTTTGGACACTTTATATCGATTTATACTTTTAAAAAAATTTTGTGTCAGCTGCTTGTTTACTGACAAAATTTAGTTTATGAGAAACTACTTAGCAAAGAAGATCAATCCCTTAAACCATCTGTGCTTCCTCGCGTTGTGTAGTTACGGCACGTATTGCTTTTTAGTGGAACATTATGGTGTTCCTTGGTAATGCTCAACATGCTATTTCTGTTCTAACAGACCACCGATTGCATTCAGTGGACAACCTGTTCATTCCACTGCGTGGAACTCGTTTTGCGAGGCATTGTAGAAAATCTAAGATCTCTCCACGTACCTGCGGAAAAAGGGCTTTACAGATTCTTGTTGGCATTCGAACAAGACAGTCGAGGATGAACTTTGCAACAGTTTTGAAGGACTTGGCATCGTCGGCGTGTGACATATCTAATGTGAAAAGAAGACATGTTGGGATATTTATGTTAGGATATTTACAATAAAGGAATGATGGAAAAACATACATATCGGCTATCTAAGTCACAAGTTACGCCTAAAGTTTTCACCAAATACTCAAATACTCCACACAATCAAAAATAAAACCAAATACAATCAACAGTGGCAGTCTGTCAGACTACCGGACGCATGTGACGTGGAACAGGACGACCTGACACTAATCGCGCTTCGTCGCTTTGCCAGGAAACCACAGCTAGCCATACCTTCCTGCACGATGGCAGCAGCCAGCGAGCTCTCCATGTGATTAGCCAGCAGAGCGGTGGGGGTGTTGGATATGCCGTCAGCCACCGCGATGGAGACCAGGTGCCCCGCAGTAAGGACCGGGTCCAGAGCCAGCACCGCCTCCGAGAACATCTTGTCACTGCTGTAGGGGGCGATCCTGACCAGCAACCCTGGCCTCACCTCCAGTGCCGCCAAATCAGAATTGGCACCTGGAACGCAGACGGAACACAGACAAAACGCATACTCAGATAACCATAGAGATGGGAATATTCATTCCGACAAGGAAGAGAACAGATGCCACATTCATATCCTATGGCACCACAGGTAAATCCCCCCCCCCTTTATTCAAAGCATGTGTTGCCCAGTAAGGACCAACACGGTGAGCTCAACTCAATTTATTTCAAGTAATAAAAATTTCATTCCGAGCAGTGATGGCACATTGCACCCAGAATTACGAAATTAATAAATGAACAAAAATATAGTCCAATTCTGAAATGTGTGTGTTCATTAAGATGCATCAGAAAGAGACCTAAAATTATTGACTGCATTTAGCAACCAAACAGACCACCCACTGTCTCAGTCCACACAAGTCAGCTGGCCTCCCCCCTTCTGAGCCCTGGAAGATGATCTCCTCACCAGAGTTTTTCTCAATGAAGTTCTTCAGGGGGCCATGCTGGGGCTGAAACACCAGCTCCCAATTGGCCCACTCAGCCAGGTCCTCCAGCAGGGGGGCCGACAGCAGGCTGGCCAAAGCCTGCCCACGGGTCACCGACCCCAAGAGCCCCACCGTCTCCTCCGCACCGCCCCTGAGACCACAGCCGGAAGGAAATGCCAACATGTTAATGACGCAACCATTTAATACAGGAGAAGGGGTGAAGATGGGAGATGGGTCAGCTTCTTGGAACCTTTAAAGTGCTGTAAGTGGCATTTTTCAGACGCCGAACGCATTCTCAAGCAATTCGCCGACAATTCACCTACTCGGGCAATCCCCATCAGGATCTGCCCACGATCAACACCTAACAGTATTTTACATATATACGTATTTGGCGTCGTTGAGGGTCTCTCTGTACCTGGATTCTTTCATGAAAAGCGACGTCTCGTAGCGGATTGGGCTGGCGTGGACCTGGTCACTCAAATCTTTCTGCCGCTGGACCAGGCCAAACAGCGTGGACAGCTGGCCGAAGCCCAGCTCCCGACTGTCTTTGATCTTGTAGTGGCTCCTCAGGGCATTCTCAATGGACGGAAGCTAGCCAACCAAAGGGTAACTTATTACAGTGTGTGCATCCCATACAAAGTTAGACAATGATTAACAAACGGAAAAAGCTAGAAATAACTGATTGACGAAATAACAAACAGGATGAACGATGTTTTAGTAAGAACAACTGACTGAGGGGCTCAACTTCAGCACGAGACCAGGGAAGGTTTAGAGTGAGGAGCTCAGTGCCGACAGCACCCCCTACATTTCACACCCTTGCGTTACACCCACCATGGCCTGGTCCTCCACTCCGCACTGCTTGATGAACTCGAACACATCCTGCTGGCTGGGTCTGAAGCCACAGGCTCGGCTGTCCTCCCCAGTGAGGGACAGGGAGCTCACACCAGCCTCCTGCAGGACCTGCAGACGGAGAACGAACCACCTCATTCCCAAGTGACAGTGGCGTGACGTCGTTAATGTCTGGCCCCCGTTAGAGCGTTGGTTGCCGTAAACCAATCCAACGGTGACCAACGAAAAGAATCTTTTATTCAGTGAAACTCAAGTGTATTTACTATGTACTCAAATACAATATAGCACCGAAGCGTCAATGAGAAGGTTTGACAGACAGAATGTCTCTGTTCTTGCCTGAGTCTGCTTCACCAGGAACTCCAGAAAGGTGCCCTTTTCCAGTTGGGTGAACTCATTGAATTCGAAATGCTTGGTCACATTCTCCTCCAGCTTAGACGCACGGGGCAACGTGAGCAGACCACGGAGGCCAGACACGCACTGCTGGAAGTAACGCTGCACAGCAGCTGAGACAGCACAGAACAAAATTAATTCATCATCATTCTACCTTTTTAGTTCACATCATGAGTGATTTTCAGGATTTTCGGGCAGCAGGATTGAGGAGGAAATAAACCTTTAGTATTGCATTAGGTTAAACTGAAAACATAAAAAGATGCATTAAATACCTTCACTAGGGGGCGGTGTTCTCGATAGTTCCTGGCCTTTCTTTTCCAGCTCAGGCAGCTGGGACTTTTCCTTGAATGCCAAGTCTTGGGGGACCTCGAGGGACCCACAGCAGATGGCCAGCTGGAACAAGGCAGTGGCCATGCGGTTGCCAGACACTTGCGTCAGGAAGCTCCGTACATTCTGTAATAAAAAAGATTGAATAGATTTTTTTTTATCGTGACCTTTTCCTCGATTCAGGGCCGGTGGACGCCAGAGTCAAGGCTGGCAAACACAGGGCTTCAGACAACATTACAGCTTTTGTAATAAAAAAATATAGGCTGTTGATTATTTATGGTAGCTTTGACAGTATTAGAGCCATTCTTTTCATCCTTAGACAGTAAATAAACAGAGGACAGGATGAGAAACCAAAATGACATAGCTTTACCAGTAGGAGAATCTAACCTTTTTCAATTCTAAAAAACGTAACGATAACCAATGACTTCTGAGCCCACTGGCTATACGCTGGCTTCGCTTTCCCGGCTACACTGTGCTGGCTATGCTTTACTGGCTACGCCGTACTGGCTACGTCCTGCTGGCTACGCGTTACTGGCTACACTGCGCTGGCTATGCTGGCTACGCTTTACTGGCTGCGCTGCGTTGGATATACGTCCTGCTGGCACTGCACCTTGGTCATGCTGGGGCTGAAGATGCCTTCGGCGTTGTTGAAGACCTGTAGCACGGCCTCGGCTGCAGTCAGAGAGGCGTACTTCTTCCTCAGGTCCAGGCTGCCGGCAGAGGAGAAGGGGGTGGAGCCCTGTGCTGGCTCAAGCAGGCTCTTCTTAATCTTCCACATCTTGTCGGAAACCTCCTCCTCGATCTCCTTTTGGATGGTGGCCTTGGCCTTGTCCATTGAGCCGTGCTCACACTTCGCCGCTTTGCTCAGGGTCTGGGGAAAGTCAAGAACAACCAACAAGTGTCAACAACAGAAGCATAAGATTAGAGAGGAGAAAAAACTAAAACAGACAGAAATTCATTTTAGCATACCAGGGCTGGCAGTTTCTCCTGACTTGGACAAAACTATCACTTTGTGAGAAGTTTCAAGAAAAGAGTGATATATCGTTTCAAATTATATCACAATATTATGCGATCACCAACGTTTATGTGTAAATTTGAAATGAAGGATAATTGACGGTCGAGGGCTGTAGATGTGACTTCACAGTTTTCATACCTTTGATTAAAAAAATTGAGCTGCACCTTTCAACTATAAGAAGCTGTTGTGAAAAGTTAAGTTCAAAACATTTAAGGGTGCTAGGAGACTCTTATTTAACACCACTTTGTGCAGATAATCAGTTGTGTAAGTAAGAGGGGGAAAAAACCCCAAAAGGTGGCAGCATTATGGCTTATAGATTGTGTGGTCATTATAACAAGGGTGGCACAGCCAAGGTGATTGTGAAATAGTATGCTTTATAATACTGGTTTAGACAAAACGTAATGTAAGCAGAGTGCAGTTAAAATACAAACTAAGAGCAAGTAGAAAGGATAATTAAACATTTAGCAGCACCCAAATAATTGTTTTCCTTTTACTTAAGAATTTTCTCTTTGGTTCTTTCTCTCTTTACAGTAAATAAACAATTAACAATTAAAGACCCAACCCTGCTGTAGACAGGGCACAGCAATGTATCACTGGTGTAAAGTTAGAAAATACCATGCAATTGTACTGCCATGATTTGCCACACGTTCGACCTTCTATCTTACTGAAATGGGAAGCCCGAGGCCCAGGATCCTGATACCCAGCTGGTAGGGGGACTCGCAGTTGTACTGGTCCGCCAAGTGCTTCATGAAGTCAGCCAGATCCACTCTTTCTGGCCCTCTGCACTGCTTTCTCCTGTAGTCTCGCAGACTCTAACAAAAAAAAAAAAAAAGATTAAAAAACGCTAATGCTGGATCAGACGGAAGTCGCAGAGATCCTCTCAAGTTGGCCGGGAAGAGACCTTGCCTCGCCGCGTCTATTACTAACCCTCAGGATGTCCACCGTCTCGATGCGGGGTATATCGTCGTCCTTGGTGGCACTGTCTATTTTGAACAACCTGTGGATGATGGGAAACTGGCAGAGCGGGCCGAGGTTGAGCTCCTCAAATCGCTTTTTGTTCTTGAGTCCGGCAAGGCTCTGCCCGAGCTCATAAAGGGTGCAGATCGAGTTCACGGCTTCAGCACACTGCCGTGGAGGACAGGTCATGTTAGAACAATTTTCACCGCGGAAACGCGTCAGGGGTGAGCAACGACATTCACAGGGTCAGATATTCACATATTTAGCAACAGAGGGAGAATATTTTAGTGTTGTCACACGCATTAAACACACACACACAGTAAAAAAAACTGCCAGTCACCTCAATGAATAAACTGATTTCTTTAAAGCTGCGCTGAAGTTCCTTTATAGCACCCAGGTCGTGTCGAGGGTCGATCCTGACAGACTGCAGGGATTGAATTTGCAAATGTCTACAGATTCTGGATATTACCTGTGGAGAATAAAGGCACACTTGCATTGACTAACTAAACATATAATGACATAAATAAAATTGAAATCGAAATGCGTAGAGCAGGCATTCCTGCTGGCACCCGGAGGCCCGGCAGGAGACACTGGTTAGAAACCAGACAGAGCCAGAGCCAGCCCGGGAAGGGCATTTGGTGCAGTCACAATTGGCAAATTGCATGTTCAGATAAAAATGACTTTTTGGTGCAAAGGAACAACAAAGGTGCCCAGTTAAACAGCGCCAGCCAAGGAGCTCAGAGGAAGCGCCTACCTTCTCAATAGTGACCAGCTCTCCCTCGGCCGCGAGGGCGCGGATGACGTCCTCGGCGAGACTGTTCACCTCCTCTGGGTTAAACGCTCGCTTGGGGCCTTTGTTGACCTTGTACTCCTCCCCCAGCGCCTCTCTGGCACGGACGTTGGAGGCGTGCACCTCCCTCAGCTGTGCGTGGTAGCTGCTTTGGAACACTACCGCGTTGGAGGCTTTCTCCTTCAGCCTCCTCTCCTGAGTCGGGGTCAGCGTGGTCCCCAGGGCTGGGAAGTCCAGGTCCGGATCAGCTCCGGAGGCGGCCAGCGATCCTTCTTTAAGGTGCGGGGCGCCGTTCACCAGCACCCTTTCAATTACACTAGCGGGCTGAGCCACCTCCCCGTCCTTAACCGCCTCCTGTTTCAGTGCAACTGCAAGGTGGAAAACTATCGATCAGAATATCCTTCCAACAAAGAAAAGCTTAATATAAAGAGATTTCTCCAAGACCAGATAAAGTAACATGAAGGCATTCAGGTGAGTCACAAATCGTCTGTTCAGGAACTCAGGAATGTATAAGAAGGCTAACAGAAATATGTCTATGGCATATTGTGGGCACCTCCCCATATTACCTGTTGGGTAACCAGGGCATTGTGGAGAAGCACCATTGGATTCCACCGCTGGCTGAACTTCTCCTGCCGCCGACTTCTCAGTGTGTTTTTTATACAGCGACTTGTACTGCTTCAGCGGCAGTGGCGTATGGAAGAGGAGGAAGTAGCCCTTCTGCAGCTCGTCGATGGACTGAGAGGCCAGAGGGAAGACCTTTGTCACATCCAAAACGTTCTTCAGAAGCTGCTCCTGTGTTAGACTAACATCTTGTAGCTCGGGACTTGCAGAAGAGGACTCGGACAAAGGCCCTTCAAAGCCATTGCTGGCCTCGGAGGGATCAGCAGGTCCTTGTTGCTGAGACATAACTGCAGATCGGTGCAAGGTGTGGAAGACCACTTCCTTTTCCACATGCAGCTGGTCTCTTAGAGAGTGCACGAAACTGGCTAAAGAGGAAAAGCCAAGTCTGGACACCACCAGGTTCCTCTTGTATTTCCTACTGAAAGCGTTGGCCAAGGCTTTGATTGGGACCCCCTCCGGATGTAGCTTCACGAGTTCCACCACATCCAAGCACACACCTTCCATGTCTGTGATTGAAAATAAAAATGTAATCATTACCTTCTTAAAGTGAAAGAGTCATTCTTCAAAAGGATCACCAGTGGCCAGACAGCAATGTTGACAGCAATGTTGAATAATTTTAATACAGTAGCAAGCAGCCTGAGGGACAATAATGTCATCCCACCCTGTTCACCAAAATGGTGGGTAATATTTTGTGCATTACTAATACAGGAAAAACAAGACACACAGCATATTTTTTTAGTATCGTTTGTCAGCAGGATTCACCGACACGTAATGATAATCAAATATTTGAATACTTGAGCTTAACCAGTGTGAACATATTTCACACGCACAAACACAAACACACACTCACAATGGTGGTGCCGTCTGTCTCAGCTGCTGGTCATCTACAATCTACAGCCTTTTTTGCTTCAAACATATAACAACCACCTCAACAACAAACAATAATAAAAGCAGAAGAAGAATAAAGAAATCAAGATTAGTTTCTTATAGGACATATTGCAGAAAACTGAACTGAAGACAAGTGAAACAGTGCTTAATTGTTCAATTACAAGAGACATTAAGACAACAAAATATCGAAAACATTTCCTCTACTGCAGTCAGCTAGTCCACCTAGTAGTTTCCTTCCTAGCAGCTAACCCTAATACTAGTTATTATTATTATTATGGGACCCATGTCAATGTATAGTAGTCCATTCGAGTCTCACAAAAAGGCTGACTTGTAAATAGCTTTACTGAAGTCCTCCTGCTTTTGAATTTGAGCCAACAAACCAGTAATCCAGTACTCAAGAAGGTTAATAAGGAATTTATAAATTGTAAATAGAACTATACAATACAATAACAAAACATATAAATATACAAATACATTTTACACATATCCACCTTAGTCTTCAATGAAAAAGCTGCACCAACATGATGAGGCTTGTCTCTGTTACTCCAAAATGATGAAGTCCAAATATTTCCATCTCATTAATAAGAGAGCAATAATAGAAATAACTCCGCCCAGTTGGGCAAAGTACGAATAGGAGCACACACTGAAACACATCTGACAAAACAGAAAGTGAACGTCTGAATCTCCTTTTCCCTGAAATCGTGACAGAAATGTGCAGACAGCACTTCAGAGTGGGGACAACATTCCTCATTCAAAGCTGCAAGAAAAAACACAGTATCTAAGGGCACCCCAGAGGAGTCAACTATTTTAACACTCTCAGGGTTATGTAGTCTTCAAGGCTGGAACGTATTTACAACAGAAAATAATAATAAAAATAACAACAGATATAATTTTATTGTTACAACAGAAGATCCGATTGGCTACATAACAAGTAATTCACCTGCTTTTACCAAAAGTTAAATGCCTGCTGAGGTTTTAATGACCCAGATGATTTTCAAATGAAACAAAGGAGCCTTCGGAGAAACAAAACAGAAAGTAAAAAAAAATCACTAGAGCTGGTGGGCAGGGGGAGGGCTTTCTGACGCAGAAGACTTTAAGTTTCGATTTCCTCAACAGCTGTTGCTAAGCAGAACATGTGAGATGAGACCTTTGTTGTACCTCTCAGATGAGAGAGGGAGAAGCACAGAAAAATCGCTACATAATTAACCACGGAACACAGACCTTCCAGTCCAGCAAATAAGTGTAACTCAATGTACAAACAAAACTGATAAGTCATACCAGGAACCTAAAGTAAACTTACATAGAGATTTAAACCCTAGATACAGGTCATAAATACAGATCAAAGATAAATCCCAACCAAGTACAGACTCAGTAAACACAGTCTTACCATCGAGACAGGCCGATGCAAGACAGAGATGCACGTTTTTATTTAAATGTGATAAATACCCCCTGATCATAAACAGCTGCTTCAGAAATATTAGAGATTTCCTCCCAGATTTCCCAAAAAAAGGAATAACTTAGGAAAGCTATCAGCCCTGCTAGCTGAGTAATACCTGACCGCCTGCCTTAGACTGAGGGAGAAACAATGTCTACCTGATAGTACTGTTGTCCTACTATTCATATAACAGCATAACATATACAGAATATAAATGTTTTGTTGTTAGCTAAAAGCTTTTAGCTAAAATCCATTTAATTTCTTTGGCTGTTATTTCTGTTTATTTTAATTATTGTGCCATCACCATTTGCATTATTTGATGTAATAGCTAAAACTTGTGCAATGGTCATGCCAATAAAGCACTTTTGAAATTGAGAAAGAGGATATAACTTCTATAATTAGGCTTCACTACCCTTTTTCAATCACAATGTGTCTCTCACGGCTGAACTGAAATATTTACAGGATCATTATTCTATGAAAAACATTATTCATGAAAATGATCTTTCAATTATCCTCATGCAGCACTATAACATCTATTGGCTGCCTCAAAAAATTATTTAATAAAGTAAAAACGGTAGGGACTGTCATATATGAAGTGGCTTTGACAATCCATGTGAGGTCACGAGAGGAAAACGGCAATCTTTTAAAATTAGATTACAGACGGGGGAAAAAACCCAAAGTGGAAATATGGCAATTAATGCACAAAAAGAGATATCACCTGTCCTCTTTGGGAGCTTGCCGCCAGCGTTCGAAATCTTCAAGCTGTTTCTACCGTTGCAAGCAGAAAAGGCATGGGCAGGAGCCTGCCTGCTGTCATATTGCCCAGCAGCCCTCAGCACATTCTTCCCATCACGGTGCTCCACGCACACCCCGTCACCCAGTGCCGCCAACAGGTCCTGCAGGCCTTTGAGGCCGTAGTCGGACAGGTTTAGCCGGCGGCCGTAGAGCTCCTTGTACCTCCGACGTACTCTCTGAAGTTCCACGCCATCCGGTGCATCGCACAGCAAAGCAACCAGCTCTGCACACAGCAGCTGCAGCAGAACCCCTGCAGCAGAGAACCAAGATCAAAATGTCCCATCTGAGTGTCAGGCACAAAAAAAGGCACAATACCTGGGCAGATACATAGCCATCACCAGAAGCAACAGGAGCAGCATTACTGTTTTTACATACGTTTTCCAAGTGTTCTTCAATTGATGTGGAACCGGGGAATTAAACACTAACACAAAAAAAAAAACTTCAGATCCTTTTTCACATTTTCTTTTCGAATTTTGCAAGTCTGGTTTAAGTAGCTGTTTGAAGTCAATAGGTAAGACTTGTAGTTTTCACTTATACTATACACAGCAGCAGGTGGTGCAGTGATTAAGGCGACAGGCTCATAACTGAAATGTTGCTGGTTCAGGTCCCTTGAACAAGGTACTTAACCTGAATTGCTTCAGTAAAATACTCAGCTGTTTAAGTGGGTGAATGCAGAAATTGTAAGCAATGTAAGACGCTTAAGATAAAAACATCTGCTAAGCAAATAAATTATACTATGTTCCTGCCTTTAAGACTTTCCATATCTTGCTCACTGAAAAACCTCTGGAATATCAATGGTGCAGTTTGACTGGCTTGTAGCCATGCTCTCAGAATAACCAAGACATAGCAAGGTGATTGAAGGATCATTTTCATTGAAATCATTGTAGGTTAATGTCTATATTTTATATACACAGCAGATCCTTTGAAGCTAGGCTAATACAGGAGTTTCTGGATGTTCTGTTATTCATGTTCTCTCATAGAAAGTTATTTTAAGACATACTTGTTGTAGTTCATTCTATTCTCACCTTTGTTGCTATCATTAGTTGTAGATGGGGGGTCCTTCACCGGGGACTCTGGTGGAGACCCAGATGCTGATGTCTCAGGCATCTGCTCAAAATTAACAGGTCTCACGGTCATGCCTGACTGAGAATATTCCAAGATAAGCCTGTCTGACATACTTCCCAATATGCACTCCAGTTCTGATAACCCATTGGGGCCCAGATCTAGTGTTTTTTTGTATTTCAACCTGTAGAACATTGGTATTTTCAGTAAAGGAAGTCCCTTCGGGTGATGCTGACAGAGTTGCACGATATCGTCCTTGAGTTCGTCCATGACCGTTTTCTGAAGTAAAAAGAAGTAATTTAATTAAATGTGGCTCTATGCCGTGTATTCATTAAATAACTTCCTCTAGTTCATGTGTTTTGCAGATGACAGAAAACTTCAAGCTGCAAGGTTTGCAATGTGAAGTAACAGAGGAATAGCAAGATAGACTGGGTATTTCTTTCCAGTCAATGGTTCAGAAAATCATCGAAGAATGTTATACTAACAATCATAGATGTTCTGTTCAGTCTATTGTGTTTTCCAAAATTTCCAATATATTACTATTCTCACAGGTTGGACCGTTTAAACATTAGGCTGGCCGCTTTGCTTATTACGCTGTCTGTTTTTATTACACTACAGGAACCGAGACATTACAATTTTGTTTTATTACTGAGCATCTCCCTTTATTTGTCTTCCAGGCTATGGTCTGCTAATACAATTAATCGATCTCAACACTAGCAATTCTTATTCCACGTGTAAGTAGGTAATAAATTACTAATTTGACAGAATAACGTTAAGTTCTCATTTCAAAATAAACAATATATGACAGTGTACCTCATTTTTTCAGAACGACTTTTTCAAATTCGGCTGGGCTCTGCCCCCACCTTCATCGGCTGTACTGCTGTTATTATAAAGATACCGCTTGTTCTTAAACTATTTTAGTGATTGAATTCAAATTGAATTTTATCACTGTCACTCTAGCTTGTGATGTTAGATTAATATTACAATAATATACGTTTAAATCACATATTATGTGTATAATTCCAGAATACAATACAACCGTTTTTCTACTTCCTGTTACGTATTAAAAAGAAGAGTATGCGCAGTAATTCAAGGGAAGCTCATGTTCGAGAACGTCAAAACGTCGCTGTCCTCCACAGGTCTAGTTAGTTATCGCAGGAAAAAGCTTTTACTTCTGGTTCAGAGAATGGTCGGGGTAAATCCGTTTTTGGATGTCGTCATTTCTCAGCCGTATGTAAAATATAATTGTGTATCGCCAGCCTCCAAGATTAAATATTAAAACGGCTTGCATAGCACGACTCGACTAGCCTACTGCCTAGGAACGATGTCCTAAAGTGTTCCTAATCTCGGTCTCGGAGAAACCCTGCCCGTGTAGGTTTTTGTTTCTGTACAGTTAATGAACACTTAATGAATTAATTCATCAACTGACCTGTTTGAGTAACTGTGATGGGTCAATTCTTTATTAGCATTTGATTCACGTATGCTCTAGGAAAGTGAAATTATTCTTAATACAAGTAATGATTTCATTCAAACATTTTAGAGGCGAATTGATGACCAGGATTGGCCACCCCTTGACTCATAAAACCTCCACATGAGCATCGCAATTCAAGCACTATTAATTTCCTTTACCAAAATAGATAGACACTCGTCTTCTAAAGGTTGAGGGAATCATTGAACTGATTCTGCTCTAGGTCCTATATATTGTAGCGTTTTTCGGAGTGCTACTACTCTGCGCGGATTCAAGCACGAGACCGACACCGTTTAACAGGAAT
>JAOVYW010073900.1:0-15707 GCA_025775045.1 Hiodon tergisus
GAGAGAGAGAGAGAGAGAGAGAGAGAACGTTCTTGTTCTCCAGCCAGCTGGCATAAGTTACAGAGGAAACAAGCCCATAGAATTGTACAGGTATATCAGAACAATCTAAGAACACCACAACAACATGTCTGTTTCCCTTTGGAAAAGTGCGAGGCTGGGTGTCCGTGGACTGGCATCTCTTTTGATTGCAGTATCTCACTGTGTCTCACTGTCTTTCTCTGTCCGAGGATATATCTTCTCCTTTGCTTTGGGTCTCGTGGTGCACTTCAAGTAAATCCGTCTTTGGACTCCTCGAGCCTAAACGTGCTGTTGTAACTCATCGTGAACCTCAGAGTGTCTCCAAGTTCCCGTAATAAGGAACCACTGCCAGACTGAATGCTTGCACATAACTTTTGCTACAATGACAAAAAAAGATGTCAATGTGGTGGGTTTATTTTTCCCCCCAAATGTGCTCAGTCATTTCCTGAGTTTTTTTCCCCCTCTGCATAAATGTGTATGTTTTTTTTTGTTGTTTTTTTTTACGTGAAGGCATAAAAGTAGCTTCAGTCATTTCATAATAAGAACAGGGAGAGGCACCTGAAGAGCTGACCACACAGAAGAGTGACCTTCTTGTCCCCATCGTCCTCCTCTATGACAGAACTTTTGTTTTGATGATACAGCAGCTCTGCACAGAGACCTTTTGTTTCAGGATAGACGTTGCAAGAATGAGCCTCCCCGGCACTTGTTCGAACCTGACTGCAACGTATGACAGCATTTTAAAATAATATAGAAAGGGCTGAGAAGGAAATGTGTCAGGTGCCGGGGAGGGGTGTATGCTTTCATTTATTTCCGATCAAGGGATCTATGCCGTAGCAAAAAAGAACGGAAAAATTCAGGAAAAGTAAAACGTTGTTATCCTCGTAAGGCAATTCATGAAAGCTGCATTGGAATAAACTATGGTTAACAAAATGTTCCTAAACTATTCTGTGTAATTTGTTATATCTGGAGCATCTCTACCTTGGAAAATGGCATTGTCTAGATAATGCGCACATTCCAGCATAAGTGCCTTTGTATTTGCAAGTGAGGGAATACCGATTTGCCTTTATAGACTTTATGCCCCGAGTTTCTCCAAAACCTGAACCTTGTGTGATGTGCGAAGGCCGTGCGTCTGACTGAGATATCCCCGGGAGTAAAAGCCTTTGGTCACTAAAGCACCCATAGCAACAGGCTTTATCCATCTCATGCCGCAGGAAGGAGTCCTTTCAATGTAGCACGTGACCCTGGCAGTAGGGTAGAGCTGTGTGTGAATTAACTTGTGCCCAGTCAAAGACATCTGAAAGACAACTCTGGGGGTCCGATTAATGGGGGATGGTCACCCAATATTGTCTTAGGACATACAAGCTGGATTACTCAGAATGTCACAAATGATGAAGATATATACTTAGTATTCCAATATAATTTTGGCTAAAATTTGAAAGCATTATTTTTCCCAATGAAGTTGACTTAGTATAATTAGCTCATTTGATTTTGAGTACGCAAGGGCATTTTTTCTTTTTCACCGTGAAGGCTTAGCCCCGGGATCAAATCATTTTATGACTCTGGAGATACTGCTATTCCAGTTAACATTGTAGGCATAATCGCTGCAGTATGCGACACAAGGCTAGAAGCAAGACACACTCCCGACCCCAATGTTTCACGGCTTTGTTAAAGACACTCCTTTCAAGCTAGGAGGCTTTATCAGGACCAGCAGAGACGAGCTGGAAACCTATAGATTGTTTAAATTGCTTGGGTTCCTGGATAGCGGTGATGATGAGGGTGGTGAGGCATCTGTGTTGTTTGTGTGCCTAGAAGCTTGCTTGTTGAATTTCCTAAAATGAAACTCTTAAATTAAAGACAAACATATATATACTCTGATTCAGACTCATTATGGACATGTTCATACCTGCGTCAGACACTGTCACATCACCTTCCCCTTTGCTCCCAGGAGACTAGCAGAAGCTTGTTCCTGTTTTGAGAAAAATCGTTTTTTTTTGTGCTAAAATTGTTAACCCAAATGCGATTTAATCTGTCTATACAGTTGTTTCATCTGTTAAAAGCCTTGAGTTCAGATTGGTTTATTTTGAGCTTTTCTTACAGTATTTATATGTTTTTTTTAAGGGATACAATTTTGCCACTTAAATTTCACATTTAAAAGTTTATATTATATTTTATATTAATGTTCTTCTTTATTATTCATTTGTGCCTTATAGCGCATAACATTTACATAGAAGAAACTGTCCCAGCAGCGCTCCAAACTGTTAATTGATTACAGCTCACAGAACAGTTTGTTTTTTACCATGATTTATAAAAGAATGTGTAATGAGTGTATGGCCAGAAGCGATCTGCGCCAGGATTAGTAGCCTACGAGCAGAATAGTTTCTCAACTCCTCGATGCCAAGTGACTGGCTTTCCCCATGCACCCTCAAAAGCATGTGCACCCACTTTGGGCATAGTCCCTATTATAGATTGTTTGCCCGAACAACTTTGCAGACAACCGCGGCGCTCTGATTGTGATAAGTTCTGCTGAGTTGCCACTTAGCTGCGGACCCCCCACACCACCACAGCTAAGTGGATACTACAGAATCGCTGGCCAAGTGCAGGCAGCATCAGTAATTGGATCAGTGGCGGGGGGTCGACTTTGGGCTCAGAGCGTTTCCCAGCGCTCCGTCCGACACCGAGAAGGAACCGAGACGTAGACGGGCTCCACCGTGGCCGACCAGCAGCAGAAGAGTTGATTCTGGTTATGGCTTTTGGGTTGGTAATGCAAAAACTTACCGGCTGTATACAGTCAAGGACCTTATCTTTCTCACTGAAATGAGTCAGTTACCATTTGTTTTTGTTTGGTGTCGAAGCTTCTCATTGTTCAGAGACTGGAAATCCTGCTGACTGTTCAACATGATCAGGTTGCCGGTTGACAAAGATTGTGTTTGTTATATCCTGAAAATTAGTTATTAACCCATATGCTAGTTTTTGTTATTTATTTATTACTAGTATTTGCTAAAATTATTTATTATTACTAGTTTTATTATTAGTTGGTTGATGTCTGTAATCTGTTGAAGTTTCCCTTTACACCTGTTAGCTGTGCACCATGCTATCCGTAACAAGTTATTTTGTATTCATCCAAGTCAATTTCAACACCTCTCTATTTCCAAATGCAGAAAGCAAAATTCTTGGTTGTTGAGTATAATGCCATATTATTTAACACTACTAGCGTAAACCGCAAGGTTTTCATACAACTACCAGGTCAGCTTCCAAATACCATGCGGGTAAATATAGCTTCTGGTTAAATGTCGCATTTTACTATGACATAAAGTAATTTTCAGTCCAGTTCTACCAAAAATACAGTCAAACAGTGCTGCCGTAAAAACAGAGAGAACGTGAAAATGACACCTGGATAACATATTGCACATCGCAGCAAAACCATTCAACTCAGAACTTTTGATCACCTCTGTACCTCATACACCTCTTGCAAAAGGCAGAGGTGTGCTCCCCACCAGAATCTGGAACCATTCACTATATTCACAAATTTAGAACAGTGGCCAGGCAGACAAAACAATGGCGACATAATCACTTGCCAAAAAATGCGCAAACTTCAAAATGCCCCTTTTTTGACAGGAATAGTCTAAGTGTTTTACTGGTGGTACAGAATGTTCTCCACATTTCCCAGTCTCCACTCAGCTTAGCGCATGGGGCAGGCAGCACTCCATTCACAATTCATTGGATCAGAGAATTTGTTGGGATCAGAGAATCTGCACTGAGGCGATGGCTCCTCCAGGGCTTGGGTTCATGGGAAAATAAAACGAAACACAGTTTAGGATCTACAAAGCACCGTACATAGTGTACTTCTTCTGTCCGTATTTTTTATAAAACACAGTCTGTAAAAAACATGTATTTTAAATGAAGTTTCATATTGTCTTTACCCTTCAGGAAATTCAGATTTAAGCAGCACTGTGTAAAACTCTGCATTTTGGTTGATGAATAGACAGTGACGGTATGAGAAAAAACCATTGGAACAATTGGATGCTACACTGTACCTTGCTTGGTCAGTAAGCTGCGGGCACAGCAGTATACAAATGCAAAAGAAAAGAAAAATAAACCTTTTTTATATTCTTAGAGCAAATCGAAGGGTTCCTCACCTGATCCTGTCAGGGACCTCTCTTTGTAATTCATCCCCTTAATTATTCCACACATTTAGTTCAAAGGAAGTATCTTTCCATTCTAATTCAGGGATTATGTATCGCTTTGAACATGGCCGGTTTTCCCAGCTTACGGCCATTGAACAATAGCCACATGTCAGTTCCGCTGAATACTTTGTTCTGGGTTTGAGTTGGAGATCTCTGCACTGCTATGGGCCCCGTCTCGGTCCAAAGGGCTCAACAGCCTTCCCAACCGGACCTGTCGAGGAGGCGCCGATTTCCCCGACCTCTGATAACCCTAAAATTCATCCCTGTTGCTCTACACTCTACTCTTTCTCTTTGGGTGGCTCTCTGCCGTAGTCCTATTGAGACCATCATTAATTCTGACTGAAAGTTGTCCAGATTGTGGCCGTTGTACTTACTGGTACTGAAAGGGCCTCCTGTACATCATCTCTGATTGGCGCGTGCAGGTGCATTGGGAAGTTATACTGATACTGTATACTGATATACCAAACGGCATCAGTCCACCCCCTTTATATAAATCCCTTAAATAGGAACACTTGAGATTTTCAAAGAAAGTCGTAATTCCTTGACAGGGTCTGCTACCCTGCTGGTTCCCTATTTCCTCTGCAACACTGAACCTCAGTGGTTGGAAGCGGCCAAGGCGTTGACTCATAGACGTCGAACGGTGCGATAATCGCGCGACCGATTTTCCACAGGGCCGACGGCTGTGCCCGGCAATCATGGCAGGCAGGGTAGTATTTCCAGTCACGCGGATTTAGATTTACCCACTGAGACTTCAGACATCAGGGGCCGCGCACCTCCACAGTGGCATTTAGGGACCGTCTCCACAGTTGGCCCTGTCATTTCATATCCGTTAATGAATTACTTCTTTTTATTTTTTTCTCGCAGCTGTTTTGTTTCTGTGTGCATTTTTTTAAATTTGCATCTCTGCCGTTTCTGCTCTAACTGCAATCTAATCCCTAACTGCAACCGGATTTAATTGTCGGCGGAGCGGCCGTTGCCCAAGGTCCGAAATGGAACCGTAAAAACTACAAGCGCTGGCATTTGCCTGCTTTATTATTGTAATCAAAGCATTGAATACAGAGGCTGATACGCCCCACCTCCCCTCCCCCAAACTGGAGAAGCAATAGCCCAGCTAGCTTATGATGGGGCACAAATTCAATATTGCTGTGCCCATTCTAAATGTCACCCTCTGAAATCATCCCCAGTGACAGGTCTTTCTTGGTGGAAATAACAGTGCTTTATTGAACCGAAGGAGTACATTGCTCTTACGTTTTCCCCTAGGAAATAAGGAGTGGGAGGTATTCCAGTAAGCGCCCTGCACAAACTTGCTGGTCCTGGTGCAAGCCTCTGCTTGAGTGCATGGATTACAGCGTCTTCCAGGGCCGACCTGCGGAGGTGAAGTGCCCCAGAAGTTTTTTTCGAGATAATCTCAATTTTCTTGAGCGGTCAGGAGACACGTGCAAAATACGGTCCAAAGGATAGGCTTCTGTAGGGCAGTTCATGGTCTTTTTATGCGTGTGTGTGTGCTTGTGTTCTTGTATATGTGTCACTGCGTGTGCGTGTGTGTGTGCAAAGAGGATATCAGCTTGGTATCCAGACACACACATAGTCGGCGTACCAACACCCCCTTCCTCCAGCAGGAAGATGACGTCTCACATTCATCTCAAGAAAAGCCCAGCAGCCTGTTAAACTGGAGCCTTGAGTGCAAGCCCTTAGTGGGGAAAATCGTTTATTTCTGCCAATTTGGTGCTGGTGTCCTAGCAGGATGCTGTGTGTGTGTGTGTGTGTGTGTGTGTGTGTGTGTGTGTGTGTGTGTGTGTGTGTGTGTGTGTGTGTGTGTGTGTGTGCCTGTTAGCGCCAGCTCAGAGAAGCCTGGATTTATGGAGGGGCACAGCAGTGACTTGACCCTTTGTGCCTGATAATGGCTTCCCTGATGAGAGCGACCTCCCTGATCTTGAGAACGAGACAGGCTGACATCCTCCTCTCCGACCCACCTACCCCCCAACCCCCCCCACCCCCCCGGGGCCATTGGCTCAAATTTGGCATTTCTTCCACAGACGAGCCTTGCCTCGCCCCAGGCGCCTGCCCCTCCGCTTTGCTCCAGCCCTGGGCACCGGCATTACCACCGAGATGGGGCGGGGAGCCAACGAGTCCATGGGAGACCTCGGCACGACCCGCCCCCCTCCAAGACAAAGCAGTTAAATGTTAAGAGGTCGTCGTGAGCCCTGCTGTCAGGGGGACGGGCGCTGAATCCACAAGCTGTTGCGCTCTTACGATGGGGGGGCGGGGGGCTGCACTGGGAGGTAGAAGGTCTGTTCACGGCTTGTGTGCCGCTGCTGAAAGGGCAACTCTTCATGCCAAGCCTCATCCCGTCCTGCAGCCGTGACCACCCCGCCGGGCCTCTTTTAGAACCACCCCGCTGTCCGTCTACAGAAACGTAGCCTACCGCTATTTTTCTTACGTTTGCCTTTTTTTTTTTTATCCAGTCGTGTAGTTCTCTTCATTGTATGTGTAAGCTTGCTAACAGCGCACTGCCCTCGTCTTGTCCTGCAGGGTTCCTGAAACCCCAGTGCTCGATAGCCCAACCCTCTCAGCGAGGCCGGTCCGGGGATGCTGTCGGCTCGCCCACGCCCTGCTCCTGTTTCACGGGAATGTGCCCCCTTCACCAGCGGCGGATATCCACAGGTAACTCTGCCGCTGCCCATTTCTCCCCACAGGAACTAACCACTTCCTCTTTTTCTCGGTTTGTTAATATCTCCATTTCTGTTGTCCGATTGCCCAGCCGAACGCTGATTTCAAAGTACAGACTTTTCACAGAAATGCAAAATACGAATGAATCTTCATTGGTAGCATGATCGCCTTACATTGACGTCCATTAATCTGGATCTTAGCATAGACCTAATAGCCCTTTAGCATATTTTTGAGCTGTCTATGGGCTCTGCTCCATCGTGCCTGGTCTCACGCAATGCCTGCTGTGTTAGCCTTTAATATCAGTCTGCTTAAATGACCATTTTCCCATTCAAAAGTGTACCAGGAGAATGCTGTCAAAACTTAGTCTGGCGATACTTTTATCAAAAGGGTTGACACAAAAAAGGGTCAGCTGAAAATTTTGCTTAGGATAGCTGCTGTCTAGGCGATAAAGGTTTTCTATTAATCTATACTTTTTAGTTTTTACTAAAAAACTAACTGACTAACTGAGCGAAGCCCTGCCAATTCAACTCAATCGTCCGCTGCCTTTGTGACCTCCTGGTCACAATCATCCAATGACACCAGCTTTATTCCAAACCAGGCAAACTCCAGCTCAGTAGGCTCAGTCTGCACTCAGGCGAGTGCCTTTACCCCCCCCCCCCCACTGAGGAAACTGTGCTCTGTGCCCTGATTCCTAACTCCATTACTGACAGAGGTAAAATGCTTCCCTGTGGTGGAGCGTTTTCCTGAATCATCTCCTGGTGTCTTGATAGAATTGCCTCAGAGGCATTCTCATTGTGACTTATAAAACCCTACCTGCAGGTAGAGAATCTCACAATTCTTTAAACACAAAACAGGGCTTTCTATTGCCAACGTGTTGGAAATGATTATGAGGGGCAGTCTTCATCAGGCATTCTTTCTTTTTCTCTGAAAGCTGCCTCCTCCATTCACTGTGGTGTAGTATGACTATGACTTTCATGTTTTTTGTTTCAGTGTGTGAGTAGCACACCAGTGGCACACAAGGGGCAGCAGCAGTAAAATGGAAACACTGGGCTATTTTGTTATTCTTATTGCTTTGAAGATGCGTTATGGGTCCCAGACCCCCATAAGCGTGATTGTAAACAAATATCTGGCATAACTTTTATGTACAACTCTCTAACATATAGTATGTTTTTTAGAGGAATAAAGGGTAAACCTGTCATCTTATGCAAAGTCTTTATACACTTATTTTAAAACTTCCAATGGAGGTTTTCTCTTTCCAAATGGGCTCGGGGAACGTGCATGTACAGTTTCCATATATGGGAATGACTATTACATCCACCTTGTGGTGGTCTGATAAATGGTAGGATGAGGCCTTTCTCTGTTTTAAGGTGCTATACTTCGAGGTACAGCTACTGATTACTGTTTGTAGAACTGCTATGCTGAGCGCGAGGAGGACAAACAGCTGGCAGGCATATTGCGATGTTAACATCCAGAGCAATGTCCACAACTTGCCTAATCTCTCGATGTAAATCAGTGCGACCACATTCTGAGTGTGATATAACTGCTCCGCGGCCCAACAGCGGGGCGCGGAGAGCTGGAGAAGACAAATGCTGTGTAGGATGGTGTACCTCCTCTTAGCAGATCCAGCTCTGATCCACAGAACTCAAGGGTTCTCACTGGTGTGGCGAATCCCTGGTTTAAGTCGCTTTGCGTTGTGTGCATGAGAGACCGTCCATATCCAGGCTCTGGAACTCCACCCCGAAAGTATTTTGTTTAGTTTTCCTGGCTATTTTATTCCTGCTTGTTTAGCGGGGGTGGGTGGGGGGGGACTTCTGGGAAGGTACAGTTAGGAGCGGGAGCGGGAGGCTTTAGAAGGAACTGTACAATGCAGGCCTTTGTGCTGCGACTCTGGTTCCTCGAGCGGAGAGGAGGAATGGAAAAGATTATCCACTGGAATGTCTGGAGTGCCCTCAGAAACGGAGCAGGCTAAGCGGACGGCCAATGAGAGCGCGCTGTCGACGGCTGGGCTAATGTGTTCCTGATGAATGCAGCCACTCTGCTCCGTGAGTCTGATTGTCAACACTGACCTTGCGTATGGTCCATGTCTTTTAGAATCAAAGTGACAGTCCACTTTCCAAAAAAGCTGCTAGGTCAAACTGTATTGAAGAATAATTGTTGGCTTTCTTATTATTGTTTTCACGAGGCTGGTGTTTGTATGTGACTGCTCTGGCTATGTCCCTGAAAAATATATGGAAATCGGTTGTTTCACTCCTTCTCTTTCTAGTCACTCTCAAATTTTAATTACAGGAGTAGCTGTGGTTTAACTAGGAGCAATGCAAAGTTAAAGACCAAGGCACACATAACCGTTTTGCTCAGAAATTGCCTCTAAATTAGATTGTCGATTTAGATTTCTGCAATTAAATTAAGAATCTGTGTATTTGTAGTGGCCACCGAGAGGGGAAAAAAGCTTTTACTTAATCATGCTTATAGACCTTGGATGGAAGTCTTACTCTGTGTGTGTGTGTGTGTGTGTGTGTGTGTGTGTGTGTGTGTGTGTGTGTGTGTGTGTGTGTGTGTGTGTGTGTGTTGCACACGCTACCCACTGGGTGCCGTGTGGGTTTATACTAAAATTGCAGGTTTCGTAGTGGAACATGTGTTTGTTAGCAGACTGTGCGGTCACATATGGAGCGCAGCCTTTCGCTGCTCCCCTGATCGCCTGAAGGAGGGTTCAGCGGAGGTGACCGGGGTCAGAGAGGGGAGCACGTTAGCTCCGATACCTTCTCCTCTTGCTCTATTTGGATCCCGTCCACTTGTGCAGCTTCCTTTTCGGATTGTGTGTGCCAATGAGGTCAGATCAGCAAGGCTGATTGGATAACCCCTTATCCCGCATAACTCTGTGGTGCATACATATGTGTAAATAATGTATGTGTCCAGGACAGGCTGGAGGGACAATATGACAAAATTACAATATTACACAATTTTTGAAATTGTGCAATTAAAACAACAGATTGAAGATTCCATGGCTCTGTATACATTTTGTTGTTATTATTATAAATTGGGGAACAAATGGGACACCAACAGAGACGTGGGAAATTGAGAAAAATTTTGTTCATAAATTAAAAAAAACAGCCCTTTGAGGAGCTGTCTGAGCACAATAACAGCTTTTCTCGTTAGTTTTGTTTGTTGATCAGATGCAAGAACTGCAAACAGCACGGCTACAGGGGTCAAGCTGTAATTCCTGGTGTTATGTATGTGGGCAGCTGATTAGCCAGCTATTTCCACCGAGCTCTCAGACCGTCCCTTGTAGAGTTATCTTCCCAGTATCAGGCACAGTGGCAGGACACAAAACGATGAGACAAAGCGGATGCAAAGCGCTGTCAGAGACCCTGTCGCTGCTGCCCAAAGGCAGCTATCAATCCCAGACCTTCATCAGGGAGAAGTGAGAGTGGCTAAGCCTTTGATTGCTCCCCGAGCCCTTAATCTGCTCACAGCCCAATCAGAGTGAAACAGTATCTGATTGCTGCGGCCCGAAGCGGCGCCGGGATCCTGGATGACGGCAGGGCTTTCCCCAGCATCTCGAGACCCGCTTCTGGCTTCCCTGTGGGATTAAATCAGGCCGTCCGGCGACCGTGTCTCGTGATCAGGGAAGTCTGTGCCAAACAGCACTTCCGATTTCCCAGAGATAAGAACCAGGCACTTAGGCTGGGATCCTTGGCTTCTCTGAGCTTCTCCGCGCTCCAAGCGCCGCCGCCTTCGCAGTCCATATCCCAGCTGCGTTGGCAGCTTTAGAGAGACCGGCGTTGATTATAAGTGGCTTTCCGTCACACACACACACATACTTGAGCCCTAGCCATTTCTGGGGGCTTGACAGGGTAGGTGTGTGGAGTGGAGTGAAGGTTAAAGGGCCTCGTGCCAGACCTCCCTGTTGCCGGTGTTGTGCTCTGTGTCAGCGATCCAAAAATTGGGCAGCACAATCTTAGCTCCCTCCCTCCCTCCTGCACACAAACACACCAGCACTATCTACACTGGGAGACGGAGGCTGATGTCCCGACACCCAAGTGCAGAGTGAAGCTTCGATATTAGGCTGATGACAGGTAATCATGCTTCGGGATTGAATAGCACAGTGTTGAGAAGTTCACTCTGTAGTAAGAGTGCCATCATCTGTGCCGGAGAATCCAGTCCAGTCTGCGCAGTCGGACAGTCCTCCGGCACCTGCAAGTCTTTCTCTGGTCAGCCCTGATTTGCCACTGCGGTTGCGCAGTCTTGTTATTCCCGCGCAGTTGCGGGTTTTTCTGCAGTCGGCAGTCGGCAGTTTGCCGGAGCAGCTACGCAGCCATGTATTTCCTGTGCAGCTGCATACCTTTCTGCAGTCGCCCCTGATCTGCCAGAGGATCAGGCTGAAAAGTGCCATACTGGAACTGTTCTAAACCAATGACTAAGAACATTATCCTTTTCATTTCTTTCTAATGAAAGGTTAATAATTATTCTGAAGGGTCTCATTAAAAATAGCTTAAAGTAATAATTTTAATTTTAATTAGCTATCTACACCAGAAATGGCATGCAGAATTATTTTCCATTATTCCTTTTTGCTTTTTTAGTGAAGATTTCTGGAGCAGTCAGGGGTACAAGGCTGATGAATTCATATGAGCCGCTGCGAAGAAAAATTTGTAAAAGGTTAAAAGTGTTATGTTTATTTTCTATTTTTGACACCTGAAAGCTGCCCTAGGGCTGTCCATAGAAGGGGCTCGCTTGTTTTATCGCAGACTTTTGCTCGGGTTCTCTTCAGCAAAGTTGCACCAGAGTTGGACGGCCCACGGCTCCTAGCTGTATGAGTTCCGCTTTGCTGGGCATAACAGGATATTCCAGGACACAACTTGCCACTTTCCTCTGGATATGAAGTAACCAACAGCAACCTCCGGCAGCCATCTGTGTCCAGGAGACCTGGAGAGGGTTTTTTTGGGGTTTTTTTGGCTGGCAAGCGCGTCCTGCTATAACGATTCTGTTCTGGATGAGGAACATTTTCAGATGGCTGTCTGTAGTGACGCTGTAGCGCTTGTTGAAGAACTTCAGAACTTCAGTACATTTTGAGTTCTCAAGAGACTGAAAGCAAAGGGATCTTGGTCACTGTGGTCCTGTGCACTATTTTAGCTTGAGCTTTGTAATGGTATTAATATTGTAGTGCGTCAACGTGATTGTGTATAATGTCTTTACATAAAATAAATACCAAAGCTCCCCATTTTTGCTTCTGTTTATTTTAGTTGAAGCCCTGAGACATTTAGCCTCCTGTAAGGTCACAGTTTCAAGCCTGTGCTGTCATCAGACAAGGATTAGGTGTGTTTCAGGAGGTCCTGTAGTGTGCCTCATCCAGATCATGTACATCACTCAGTCACGTGAGATTAAGCGAAAGCAGTAACAACTCTAACAACCAAGTCTCCCCACCGTCACAGAAATCTGGTCATTGACCTGTGAGGTCTATTAATGAACTGCGTGCAGACCTCTTAGTAGCTGAAGAGGAAGATGACCACATGGGTCAAGGGAGTCAGACTTTTGACTGGTCTGGGAACAGCCAAGAGTTTTGTCATATTGGTGAGTATTTTGACTGACTTGGGAACCACTGATAGATTTGTCATATTACTGGGAAGCTCTTGAGGAGGTTCAGAGGAATCCATTGAGTTCTGACACGGATGTTGAAAGCATTTCTCGGACGTAACCAGCAGTTCTCCCCTGAGAAGTAATGCAACAGGCTGCTGGGAGAGGGGGGGGCATGCTCTCGTGCAAGGTGGCGTCAGTGACGGGGCTCACCCCACGAGCGCCACTGCTCCCTCTCTCTCGCTTGGTTCCTTCTCCGGGAAAGGGTTAACTATGTCTACGTGACTGCGCCCGAGCGAAGCTCAGCGATTACCAAACGCCGGCGTTTGGACCAGTCGGTCGCTATCTTTCAGCTTTAAGTCTAGCAGAGATGCCAAAAATCAAGAGTAAACAACGGGATCAGAGCAGCTTGGCGGCACTAGGGAGAAACGAATATTCCCTTTGTCTCTTTTTGTCGTCCAGTCCCTTAACCTATTCCCATTCACATGTTAGTGTTTTTTCCTGTGTGTAGGTGTAGCCAAATACGAATGCAATCTATATAAAGTCCCCCTGTATAAATCAGAGAGGGATGCAAATTCTGGGTAGTGATGAGTGGATGTAACGTGCAGCCTCGCCTGCGGTAAAGAGTTATGAGGGAAGTGATAACCCCTCGAGGTTACTCTCCCTATGGACGATATGTGCAACCAAATGAACCATGAACAGTGAGCTGAAAACACATTGCTGGAACCCCCCCATGTATTGTATTCTGACACAATTTTGAAAATTGAGTTGTTTTTCCCTGATTTTTCGGTCAGGGAATGTAATGCCTCGTATCAAATGTAGGACATTAAATGTATCTGCCACTGTAGTCATTTCATCACTAGAAATCCAGTCTGAAACTTGTGACTTTTTTTCAGTCAGAATTAGATTATCTGTAAAAAAAAAAAAAGATAGATTATAAAACTGCACCCAAGGCTAATGGAGGCCAGTAATGAGTGCCATTGTCTAACATCAGCAGCCACCTGTTTCATTGTAGCCTGATACCCGGGCTACACTGGCGCACACAGTGCCCAAATGACTATTCACTCCTGTGGGGGAGAAGGCTCCATTATGAAACCTCAGCCGACGGCGTTGCTGCTCAAGTTAAATTATTCAAATGTGCAGTTCACCTAATCCTCGCAGACGAACTGTCCGTGCCACCCCCATTAAATGTAATGCTGATAACTAGGCCTGTGTTGAATGCGCCGTGTCTAAATGCATAGTGAACGGCGACTGCACGTGGCCTCATTAGAATTAGTGCATCCCGCACTAATAGATTTTGCTGGAGTCAGATATTCTCCTGGCCATTTTGCCTACGGGTCAATCCGGGTGAGATGACACCTGAAGCCAATACAAACATTAGTGGTAGCATTTATTTTTTTAAACTTTTTAAATTTCTTTTAGGTCCCCTTATAAGTCTCGCCAGAAAAAACCTGCTCTGTAAATGCACTTGTATCACAACAGAAGCAATCTAGCCTCTAGTGTTGATACATCACAGACAGAAGCAAAAATTATTTCACATAAATATGTATCAAACGCATTCAGATCTACTAAACCGACCCGGCTCTGAAGTTCGGTTGCTGAGAGACTGTTGAGAAAATAAAGCACATGAACACACGTGTGAGAAGCTCCTTCTGCAGCCCAGACATGGAAAACTGGTACCCGCTTGTTTGTGGTGCTTGCGCCTTCACTCAGACATCTCTGACTTTTTTAACAACGGTCCGTGCAATTCGTCGATGCTTCCCCCAATGGGAATCCTCCTTTTTCTATTCCTCAACACACCGATGAAGGTGTCTCTCATCAGCGGAGCAGTGTAGAGCACAGGAAGTCCCAGCCTCATCCTGTTTCCATTTTATCTGTGTTTTTTTTTTTGTCTTATAAATGCAGTAATTTAAAAAAACACGCAGTGGTTTACCATTCACAGAGGGCTGCCACCCACATTGTGAAGAACTGCTTCCTTATCATTGAAAAAACACTGAAGTGAATTTACTCAACAGGAAAGAATGGTGTATCTGGTGTTTCATTTCATTGACCTTTTGATAAACATTATTTTCATTATTTAATTTTTTGGTTTTTGCTATGCAAAATGTATATTAATGTAACAGACTGTAATAATGTAACTGGATTGTTTTTTTAACTTTCTTTTTTTGCTGTGTGTAAACTGTAAAAAAAAAATTATGAATCTAGTCATTAGTCTAGTTTTAAAAAAATATTTGTAATATCAATTTGATTGGCCTTATTTGACAAGGGTACAGCGGACGTACACCTCCTGGTGCACAGACACACAACAGCCGTGTCACGGTTCCCTCCCTTTAACCCGACACACGGTGGCCTGAACAGGTGAGCATTGTGAATTTATATTTATAGTAACAGGGAGGGGGCTGCGTTTGCATGTCGCCACACTGGCCCCCCTCGGCCCTGTAAAGGAGACGGGTCGTCTGGGCATCCCGCTGTACAGAAAACATACGCCTTTTACTAAAGTGCCGTAAACCTGCATGGCAAGGCTCTAAATCAGTGCCATTAAAAGTTATAGAGCAAAGGTGGAGGTCAGAGAAGCACAGTTCACTTCATTCATTCAGGAGCTCTCTCACCCGCGTAGACACACATTGTCCCAATGCACAAACAATAGACACATTGAAGACTCAGAACTGCCAAGTCCCCAGAATTTAGAGGAAACACATTTATAAAAGCGAAAGAGAGAATTGAAACAGGACGAGCTGCAATCAACATGCCATTATCCCGCATAGGAAACTCAGAATGAACCATTTTTAAAAGTTTCTGTGTGAATACGGAAAATTAAAATAAATACTAGACAATATCGACAGTGTCTGGAAGCCTTGGGGTGATTTTAGAAATGAAAAGCAGATTTGGCATTTTTCATGTGACAATGCCTTAGAAAATGGCATGATTTGTGTTCTGTCCTGTTCCCTGCCATTGGAGCAGCACTTACACTGCTCTAGGTTTTGTGTGCCGTGTGTTGGGCATTTAGCACGTATTTGCTGTGTAAGTATCTGCGCACAGCATGCACTTTGCTGCATTAGTGTTAAACCCTTCTACGGCTCTGCAGCTGGCTGCCAAGTACCATCAGTCGCCATGCCGCCCTAAACGTTATATGAACTGTCCCTCCTGACTTTCAGACCACAGCCGTCTGAGGGTTGCCCTTTTAGAAGGTCTTGGTCTTTAAAAGACGGCATGATTTCGGAAGTGTGGGGCAATGCCCTCAAAATAAAAGACTGACACCAACTGCCG
>JAOVYW010073900.1:17585-29749 GCA_025775045.1 Hiodon tergisus
GGGAGTTCATCTAGTTGTGGTGTTTTATGGCTCCGACTCCCATGCCTGTAATTGGGGTTATGGGTGATTAAACTCTAGATGCCCCATAGTGATTCACCGGCAAGCCATTCCCAGGCATCAGGCCCCGTCGTCCTCTCCGCTCTCTCAGTAATGGATCCCTTTGTGTGTTTTCTCGATAATAAAAACTGCTTTACTGAGTGCCGCCATGTGTTTAGCTCAGGATCCGTTCAAAATAGCGCAGACAGCGGCCTTCAGAAATGCCAGCATTGATGCACAGCGTGTTGAAAGAAAGAGCGTGTGCGTGTGTAGGGATGGTGGTTGAGGCGGAGTTCCTCTATAATCCAATTGGCCGTTTCATTATGCCTGCAGTGGATGGGATGCCAGGAGACGCATGTGTTCTGATACCAGGGTCACTCCCTGGGCAGGGAGCGAGATTTTTGAGGCCCCTGATCACCCACCGTGCCCCGTCTCATTAACGGAGCCCGGTGAACTTCAGCGTCCTCCCCACGGGCTCGCGGGTGAGAGCCTGGGGGATGGAGGGTGGGCTCAGGGCCAGACTGCCATTCGTGTGGCCTCCTGTCAGCTCCTCGGATGGGGAGGATGTTTTTCTCTCCACCCGCCGCTTTGCACTGGTGGGAGTTTTTGGCCTTTGCTTTTTGACTGGAGTCGCACCCCAGAGGGCGGGGTGCGTGTCGTCTCTGCCCAAAGCTGGCATGGCTCTCTCTGCTGACGAGCTGTTTCCAAATAAGAGAAGAGAGTAACAGTATAAAAAACATTTTCCTCTCATCTCGCTAATTGGAAATACCATGTTCATGAGCCACCTCTGAATCTAAGAATTTTTTCCCGAGAGGCCTTGTGGTGAAAACTCATTTATAAAGTAGTGATACCAATAAGGCTGTTCTATCATTTCTAGATGGTGCATCTTTTCTCAAATTAATTCCAAAATGAATTGTGTACCTCAATAACACATACATTAAGAAATCTGCCTGTGTTTTCGATAAAGTTTAACTTTTATGCTGCTTCTTCATCATCGTGGAACTCCAAGTTTCCTTCTTTAAGTGGCATTTGCTTTCTGTGTTAATTGGCCAGTAGGAAACCACCATGTTGCTATTGCTGTCTTTACATGCCTCGAGTCTAGTTTTAGGCCTTGGCTTGAGACCTGGAGCCCTGGTGGTCACGTGTCCACAGCTCAGGGCTTGTAGGAAGGCTAAGTACCATAGCACACAAGTTATGTGTGTGAGCAAAGGGCGGTATTGTTTGGGAAGCATCTCCCAAATACAATTTGTCTTGATCTAAACAAATTCAATTATGTGTGAGACTGCAGTGAGTACTGCAACTTTTTTATGTGTGCCAGGAGTTTTTACTTAGGCATCAGGTTTTTTATTATTATTTTTTATTTTTTATCTCTTTTATTTGTAGCGTAAGAATAATCACGGCAGATGTCTGAGATAATTGGGTCTAGGCGAGCTATGCTAAATTGCCAGTCTGTCATTCCTTGCTTGCAGCAGCAGTATTTGATGAAAAGGGAATTGACATGCAGGTTGCATAGTGAAGCATAATCATAGAAAGATAATGCTCTGGAAAGTATTTGTTCACGTGTGAATAATAAACCAGCAGAACTGTGTGTTTGAAGAGAAGCGTAGGAACAGGCAGAAGACATAGAAGCCCCGACTGGGTAACAAGTATCACTTCCAGCTGTGTTCAGCCTACACGAGCTACAAAACTACAGGGCCGCGACATGTTGGCCTTCTTTTTCTAACACAGTGTGATACTGTCATATTCCAAAGTAGAAATCTAGTCAATATTTTGTAATTGGACATGTTGTTTACTGTGTGCCGCAATGTGCATGCTTCATTTCGAACTGGTTCCAAAGTGCCCCATTAGCTCAACAGCGGAATTTTCCACTTGGATCTCCTGCCTCATTAACGCGTGTCTGTCACCTAGTCCAAGTGTGTGTAATGACTTTAACTGCTAATCAGGAAAAGAGTATCTGCCAGGTTGTGTGCGTGCTTAAACAATCGGTTCCGTTTAAGTGGGGAAAGAAAACATTCATCTGCAGCCTAGTGGGGCGCCAACCCCATAGCCGTCACCCCGCTTTAATCTCTTAGTCTCAGCACAAAAGTGGACACTTCATCGCGACCGTGACTCTCCCTACACTTACGCCATCCTATGTTAAAAATCAATTCAACCTGACCGCATTCCTCATCTTTATTTTGCAAGAACGCTTTCTTTCGCTTCAGAGATTCTGAAACTTCCCATCCTCGTTTATCTCAAACACATCTGCACTCATCGTGTTAAATTTCTACTGGAATTTGGAGAGATCTGTTTTTACATTGCAGGCCCCTAAGCCCTGAAGGAGTCGGCATGTTGGGAATTATGGAAAAACCTGGTTTGTGCTGTGAAGTCCCAGCTTAACCAATCATGACACTAGATTCGTTTATCTTGCTGTGCCAAAGAAAACTTCTCCAGGCATTGCCCTCTGAGCCAATCAAAACACACAATCCGTTTTTATTAAAGGAGACTGCGGCACACACATACAGTTACAGCCCATTATTTGTCCTGTCGGAAATTCAAACAAAAACATCTTTAAAGGAATATCTCCCTCCTTTGAATACCAAATGTTCACATCACATAATCAGAACTGACATTGCTGTAGTAAAAAAAAATCATTCTAATAAAATAATGTAATTCTGAAGAAAAAAAATGTTTTTAAGGGAGTTTTGAACTTTATTTTTGATGTGACTCATGGACTTCATGTGTAAATGTTCAGGTTTTAAGTCGCTAAGTTTGCTTTCTCTTTGAATAAAAAAAAAGAACCCTGTCTTTAGGCACACTTGAGTGTGACATGTTTATGTAATGAATGCATTAACCTAGCTTTTCACTGTGTCTTTTTTACTCCGGGGTCACAGGTCAAGTGACGCCATTCAGTCTCCCTCCCCAACAAACCCCCCAAAAAACATCATTGGATTGTCGTCACGTTGCAATTTTTATACTGTTTAAGGGGCTCGACCTCACACGCCATTCTGGTTATCATCCGGAATTCTCTTTTTTGTTTCCTGTGCTGAATGGAACATCGTATCTCCGAAGCAAAAGAATCGCTGGTGAATGAAAGGGTGCGAGGCGCAGAGAGTCTGGTGTTTATCCTTTCGCAACCAGCCCAAATGTTTGCACAGTGGTCTTTGCAAAGGGGTTACCGATTAACCAGTAATTCAGCTTTAAGAGATCATAATTAGCCTTTTGTTTTTCTTTGTTCGGGACATCCCTGTGATGTTTCTCGTTGTATTGTAGTAGTAATAGTCCACCTAATTGAGTTTGTTTTTGAGCAGTGTTGGGCTGATCATATTCGTGTAGAAGTCAGAAGGGGTAGAGGAAGAGATTACTCTTGCGCGCGACGCATCATTTGACACCGTTCACCGAGAGACCGGGGCAATCCCCGTATTGGCTTACCTGTCATCTGACCCGAGCCAGTGTCCTGGCAGCTCCTCTGGCCCGTCGCCCTCCAAGGCCTGGCCTCTCGCCTCGCCTGCATTGGAGGTCAGCCTGCTCCCCCTCTCCACAGCTGCCGACAGGCTTCATTCCTATGCACTGCCAGGCCTGGGCACAGCCGCCTAGAAGGTGTATGGCCGGTTAACTAAAGATTTCTACAGATCGGCGGCACCTGCGCTCCCCCCCCCTTCATCCCATCCGCCCAGGTCAGACACAGGGGAACATTGGACGGGTTAGAGTTCTGGCGCTCACCCTCTCAATCCCGTCACCGCGGCAACAGAAGCCAAAGAGCTGCGGAGGGGGTCGTGGTGAGGTCGGACACGGAGGGACCTCCAACGGGAGTAATCTAGACACACCGTATTTATCACTCAAAGTGTTGTGGTTGGCTGGCGTGAGGCTCTGCTGGACCAATTAGAAGCCAAGAAAACGTTCCTTTGTGTTTTGATTCATGGAGGTGGAGGTTTGAAGTTTGTTTAAAAGACTTCCAAAGATCTCCATCTGGCCCGGTTTTTTTTTTTCTTTTTTAATATTAAAAAATGTCTGGGATTTTGCTCCGCTTGTTATTTTTCAAACATTAAACTACAATTCCCAGTGCACGCTGGCCCTAATAATAACAGCATGTGTCGTGCGTTAAGAAAGTTTCTATTAGAAAATAGAAAACGTCTGTGTGTAATTGGTATATGTCAATCATTTCCTTTAACCAATTGTAATAAGTATGGTCTTAAGCCAAATTTTTCTTAATTATTTTATTTTTACGGGTGGGAACATGAGAGTGGGAGAGAGTTGGAGAAAGGGACAAGAGAGGAAGGTATAGAATGATGAGAAGAGGAACAAGAGAACGAAAAGTTGGGAATGTTTTCCAAGTTAAGGAGGGTTGATGCTACTACTGAGCCTAACTTCCTCCAGATTAATTTAATTTAGCATTATCAGCTAAGCTACTGGAGGTTAGTTGTGGGAAAGCGTAAGTGCTGTTTTCCGTCAAGATTATGGGATTTACTGTCATTCAACTGATAAGAGCTCCAACGCTCGCCAAAGTTTGTGGAATGAGGCAAAAATGTTATTGTTTTTGTTCAGGTTTCATGATGTAAGTTGAAAGAGAAGGTTATGTTTCAGGAATTTGTCATATTGTACTTATTTTCTGTAGTCTGACCAGACCCTCTACACCCAGGGTTTTACACTCCCCTCCTGACAGGATGCTGGTTCTGCTGTTTTTCCAATTATCTCCCAAATGCATTTTTTCATTCCAGTCATTATTTAGCATCGAAAAGATTTTACCTGGTGTTTCCAGGTGTAAATCAGATGGTAATTTAGAGGTAACACTGTGGGGAGTACACTCCAGTTGGAAAATGTCCCAATGGTGTTCATGGTGTAACATGCCCACTGTAGCCAGGTCACAACTCAAACCCTGTCTTTGGTTACTCACACAAATGCGACCGAAGCTTCAGATGTGCTCACTGGCCATGGAAACTTGTTGGCTAGCTGCTGTTGTTGTTTGTTTTTCTGTGACATTGAATGGACGGCAACAGGGGAGGCCTCAGCTCCTGGTGAAGTGCATATTTTTCCCTGTCCTGCAAGGCACACACACACACATACACACTCACAAAGATTCACCACACACAGACACACACACACACACACACACTCACAAAGATACACCACACAATCACCACACACAGACACACACACACATACACACTCACAAAGATACACCACACAATCACCACACACAGACACACACACACACACTCACAAAGATACACCACACAATCACCGCACACAGACAAGCACAGAGACACAGGCACACACACACTCACAAAGATAAACCACACAATCACCACACACAGACAAGCACAGAGACACAGGCACACAGACACGCACGTGCGCACACGCACACACACACACACACACACACACACACAGGCACACACTCACAAAGATACACCACACAATCACCACACACAGACAAGCACAGAGACACAGGCACACAGACACGCACGCGCACACACACAGGCGCACACACACACACACACACACTCACAAAGATACACCACACAGACAAGCACAGAGACACAGGCACACAGACACGCACGCACACACAGGCACACACACATAGAAAGACAAAGACACGCATACCGACACACACACAGAAAGACACAGACACTCACACGCACACAAACAAACACACAATGTGTAGACACACTCGCACATACAAGCACGCACAGACATACAGGCAATCATACACAGGCAATCATACACAGGCACACACACACACACACACACTACCGGGGTCTGGAGAACTGTCGCCTCTCAATCCAGAAACCCACACCAAGGCCGCACCGTTCGTTCTTAGCATGCCGAGGCCTAAATCATCCTGTATTTGGGTTTTATTTAGAGTCACTCAGAGCATGCAGTGAAAAAAAGGACAAAAAGCATTTCAAAGGATTGTTTCATAGCCAATCATTTTTGCTCAGTGCGTTCCTTTACAGTTTGTTTTGTTTCATGAAATGAAAAACATCTTGAAGATTTGAAAATGTCACCCAGTCTGTTTCTTGTTCATGGAAACTGAAGGTCTCACAGTGAGGCCCGCTGAATCGGGAAGGCACCATGCGCGCCACGTTAAATTAAGTGACAGATTCCTCGGTGCAGTGCAAACTTTAACATAATGAGCCCTTAGTCTTTAATAATTGTCCTAATTAATCACTGCAGTGAATGACTTCATTCCGTTTCAACTCCGGCAGTTGTGTCACCATGGCGACCCCTCCATACAAGACACGTTTATTATTTGTTTAAGGCTAGTTTGGTTTTAATTTGTTAGGTTTTGTTTTTTTTTTTGGTACCAAACAAACCGCACAAAAGAGCACTATTCTGCTCCGTGTTATTACAACAAGAAGTGTTTTAGATTCCAGTCACCAGACAGGGAAACTTCCCCCAGCTTTATGAGGAGGGGGCCAAGGAGAAGGGGCGTTGGGAGTCTGCCGAGAAATAGTCACTCTGGCTCTATTCATCACACCTGGCAACCCACAATGCACTGCAGTGTTCGTGGGTACCAGATCTCAATAATCAAGCTTCCCTCTGCCAGAATTAGTGTTGTTTACAGTTTACTTTCTGTCTTATTTAGATTTAGATTTAAGCTTTCAATATGGATATGGAGCGTGTATGGGTTGGTTTTAGTTTCAACCTACTGGGATGACCCATGCCTGTGTAGACCCAAGTAGGCACTTGAAATCTGGGAATTCTTTTGGTTGGATCACCAGCTCTCTTCCTCTATGTTTATCATACGTTTAGCTTACTGTGTGATGGCAGATAGCGCTCTTGTGATAGACCACGCCACTGTTATATATCTGTTTGTTTGTTTGGGTTGAGGGGGTGGCAACCGAGAGACAAGCGAGAGAACAGCCACCAAGAGACGACGGAGGGAGGAAGATAGAGACACTGAATACAGGACACATACTATTTACTCCACGCGGGCCACAGATGGTCACTTTGTCAGCATCAGAGCTGAGGCTTAATGTTGCTCTATCTGAGGGAGAATGTCACTGACTAGTGAATATATTAATGGAGAGCGGAATACTCGCGTAATCCCCTTTCAGTTTCTCCGGACTTCAAACTCAATCTTTTTAAGGCCTGGAATTGAATTCTGGGAATTGAGAGCGCTCTCACCGCGGTGCCATCTGCGCTTATTGATCTGCACGCAGCGCTGTCGGCGAGGTAATGAAGCTCCTGAAAGCCCTCCATAGACATGGGCGGAGAGGTAATTATCCTCCCGAGGGGCCGCGCCGCAGGTTGTCCGCGCGATTACACGGGGTCATGTTTGCCTGTTCTACCTCCATAATCATGTCCTCAGACGTCGGACCTCTCAGGATGTGTGGTGACGGGGCTGCTGGGTAACGCTGTAGATGTGCATAGGTCCTCGGGTATAAAAACAATCCGCAATCGCGTCGTTATTTTTAGTTTTAAAAAAAATGTTTTTTCTCCTCGTTGTGACCATCACTGTAATCAAATATTTAGGTAAAAGTAAAAAAAATTATATTACAAAAAAAATAAAAAAGCCGTCCGGGGTGTGTGTGTGTGTGTGTTTGTGTTGTGGCATCTGCCTACAAGAAGGCCCACACCTTTTCAGACACACCTTCTCAGTGCAGAATGCTGGTATGAATGTTAGCAGAATGTCCCAGCCGGATACATACAGAATTCCTTGCTAGCACAATTCAAAAGCCATGAATGAAGCATTAAACCTCCCCCACTGCATGTAGATTCTTCTCAAAAGTGAATTATCCACCGAGAAATTACTTCAGGTGAAAGACATTCAATTTTTATACGATTTTTGGATGTGTTGCACCAGAAATTAATCACTTCCACTTCCACCACCAAACAACACTTTCAGTGGGCCAACTGAAAACAATGGTATTGGTGGCATACTTTTTTTATTTTTATATAAGTTTTATTTGACCTGTTTTATATGCCTTTTTTACAGGTGGTTCACAATCTCAGTTATATGCAGGGCCCCCAGACGCCTAAGGTGCGGCGAGAAGAAAGAATCCCTTTATTTAGGTTTTGGTTTACAGTGGCCATTCCGCCGTCAGCTCAGATCTTGTCTCGTCACGACTGCCTGTGAAAACAATTAGGTGCAGTTTGTGCCCCACCCCTCAGCTCAGCGAAGACGTGCAATCACTGTCAGCCAGGCTCAAGCCAGCCGACAGAGGTTTCTGGGAAGCGATGCCTGGCAAGAGAGAGGGCACCGTGCCCACTTTAAACCCTCTCACGCTGCCCCACAATCCCAGCATCCTCCACCTCACCCAGCAAACAAAAACCAGCACCTTGGGCTTCAGTAACTTTACGGCTAATTATCAAACCGAAGGTAGCTTTTTCACAGTGATGATGCCTGTTTTTGTGCTCAGCTTAGAGAGTGGCCGTTGGTGCTCTCTAAGTTTGCTGTAAACACATGGGGCAACAGTATTTACACAGCATAGCTATACCGTGTGGCCTAGATTAGCTTGTTTATGCAACAGGAAAATAACATGCCTAAATTAATACGTGCGGGGCCTTCTTAACCAACAAGTATTCATTATAATAGACACTAGTAAAACAATAGTTGCATCATTTATCGTAAGCGCCATAAAAATAATAAAAGCATTAACAGAATAGAAAACACATTGTGACTCTCCTTGCATTTTTTGATAGTAGTGTTTAAAGACACACTTTGGGCAGCCTGATGCCATTCTTTAACGCTCCACAGTTTTAGTTTCCCTTTAATTTAATCGTTTTACTTTCTTTGTTTATTTTCCTATCTGTGACGGTGCAGTGCAGGCTTTATAAGACAAAATGCATTGGAGCCATCAGTTACAGCTTCAGAGATAGGCATGGAGGGGGGCATTCTCTGCCAAACCGTAGCTTCCTCGCAAACCCGTAGCTTTCTCGGCATGTTGTTTTCATTTCTTTAAATAGTTTGTCGTTCCCCGTGTTTTCATTCTGGAGCCCCTTTGTTTTCCGAGAACACTGTGAACCGCTTGGTTTGTTTTCCTGGAGCGTCGCTAGCGACAGCATCGCTCTGAGAAAAACCCTCCATTCGGACGGGCGCCAGCGCGGCTTTGTACTTCTGCCGCCCGCCAACAAACAGACATCGCGTACTGCATGTCCTTATCATCCTCAACAGAATCGATATCCCCCAATTCAGCACGCTTTAAGTGGCCAATCAATAAACACCCAACAGGCGATCTGAGGATTTTAGAATTCTGTGTCTCCGGTAAAAACGTTGCCCGCGCTGCTGTGCCCCGACAAACTGAAGCAAGTGCGAACCTTGCAGCTCCTGGACCTTTGTCCAGGCGCCAACCGTTGCATCTGGAGGATGACACACAGATGCAGTCCGTAAACAGACACCTGCCTTGCCGGGAGAAACCAGTGGAGAAGTCCCACTTTATTCAGCCAGTGATTCCCATAGCGTCATCGTCAAAATGAAGAAGAAAAAAATCTTTGGCCAATGGTTTTAATTGAACCTATGGCTATTTGTTTGTGTGCCAGGCCAGCATCTGTAAACCTATTAGAACAGCTTATGTAACTTATGTAAAGTTTTGCTCAGGCAGGACTCGCTGAAGGGATTAAGTGAACTAAGCTCTCTCTGGGGAGCAGCAGCAATGTCCACCCATGCTTTTGAGTCTGTACCATCACCATTACAGCACCCTGGTGTCTGATATAACACAAACAGGCATTAACACGAACCCTTATTATGCTCTTAGTGCTCTAGCAGGCTGTATAGTATAATATCTCTGTAGGTAGATGTACCCACTTACTGAAAAGTCTGTAATTTGTTTTCAAGAGTACAAATTTGACCATGTACACTCAGATAGATGTAACTTTAGATGTTGTAGACCACAAACAGAAAAAGGCTGTCCTTATCCCTCTTTTTCCAGGCTAAGTGTGGGGAGGAACAGTGTTCTCTGATCCGGTCACCATACACAAGCATTTATTTTGTCTACTTTTTGAAAGCCCTTGTTTTCATTTAAATCTGGCCACCTCTTTAGCTGGTTGTTTGAAGGGGGCAGTATGTCTCTATCCTGGTGCTTAAAGGGTAGGGATTAATTGTTAATATATATTGTTGTGCTGTAATGCAGCACTGCTGTAGACTCATAAAAACATCTACAGAGCATGTCCTCACTTCATCGGGCTGTGTAACTTCTTATGCTGTTAGCTGTAAGGATACCAGTAATGGCCTTTTGCTTTATCTTGTAAATGCGTTATGCCAAGCTAGTCATAATAGTTGCTATGGATAAAAGCCTCTGCCAGGTGAAAAGATAGAATAGAACGGGAATGTAAATTGACAACATTACCGGCTTGCTTAGAAAGGCTCGTTCTACATACTTAACTGCACCATGATTCAATTTTCAGTTGTATTATTGTCAAAATATAGCATATTATTTGTGTCTTCTGACTGATTCGCTTGTAATACATTGTTATATAGCTTAATTGAAGTTTTAAAAGAAGATCTGAGAGTAAACATTTTGCACGATTTAGAGATGCATGATTTAACTGCATAAAATAAAATGTGTCTGATTGCCGGCGGGGTTCCCAGTTCTGGATGTTTTCCCTGTCTCTTAGCTGTTAAGCTCAATACCTGAAGACTAGACCACATTAGTTCAGTTTGATCAGTAATGATTTTATTGAAGTGCTTCAGTGCGGGGCTGGGACGTAGGCCTTCACACACGCATGCATGCTCAGGGTCCTGAAGGAGTAGAATTTGGTAAGCAAATGTTTCTCGGGCTTTAGATGGCGGCTCACAGGCTGTCCGTCTTGCTGCGGTCTCTGTGTCCACATGGGGGGCGGGGTAGGGTGTGTTAATGGATTCACGAGTCGGGAGGCTGCCGCTCTCCTCCAGGAGGGCCCCTTTAATAATGCAGAGCCCTTGGCGGCCAAGATGGGATCCCAGACACGGAGCTGATACTAGGGCTTCAGCCCAGAGGAGCCAGCTAGCTGTTCCTCTCAGATTTGACACATGCTCGTCCCGTGTCCAAGTAGACAGGCGAGATCAGCGCTGACACCACTGTCCCAGTCTAACACCCACTATGTAAACACAAGACTGCATATCATAGAGGCAAAAGCATCACAAATTCCCCCCATTGTAGAATGCCAGTTGGAAAACGCTTCTGTGTAGCTAATTGAATACTTATATTTAAACTTCCTGCACTCCTGTCGTCTATGAAGTGAAACTCCTGCTTATAAGAAATTAATACGGTATTGTGTCTCACAATAGGGTGAGACCTAGTTTGTACGCATCGCGAGACACAGAAAGGTTATGAGTACGCCAAAACAGAACTGTGAGCTGAGGCTAGGGTGGAGGGGGGTGGAGGGCACTCTGCGTCTCTGTCTGCGTCTGCGTCTTTGTCTGCGTCTGCGTCTGCGTCAGCAGGATTGGGTCCTTTTCCCAGCGTACCCCCACAGATTGCACAACACCTCTGAGAAGGGTGGCAGGAGGGGCGGAGGCATCAATATACACACACGCACGGTAGACGGCAAGCCCCGTACCCTGACAGATGACAGAGTTTAAAATTGGAGCTCTACCATTTTAGGGGCCTAATTCACTGACAGGCTGAGCACATGCACGAACAGCCAGCTGACGCATTTGATGTCATTAGCATTGGAGTGTCTTGGAGTGCCTGTGTGACGCATATGTGCGTCTGATACCTGCCTGCACGCTGAACACAATGCCCAGCGCGCGTCGGCTTTGGGAGAGTTCCAGGCCGTCGCTGTTGCCGCAAGGCGGATTACAGGGGAAGAAAATAGGCCAGATTCTCCACACTGCCAGCATTTGACAGCTTCATTTCGTAAGGATCAGGATCACTAAGCAATACTGTGGGGTGGGTGGGGTGAGTCACAGCCCATTCTTGTCCACAACTGGAAATTGCAAAGTTTTTGTATTGACAGGATACTGCCCAACCGGACAATAGAATCAGCTACAGCCAAAACACACAGCACAGATGAAACAAAGTGACACTATTGACATGACTTTGCCTGACAGAAGAATATTCTGCATATTCTAAAATGTAGAAATAACACTGACAGGACAATGCCTGAATGCTGTCACGAGGTGCGGGGCACCGGGACAGGGATGAACCCAGGCGCAGCTCCCACGCGGCCAGACAGAGTCCCGGCCAGACAGAGTCCCGGCCAGACAGAGTCCCGGCCAGACA
>JAOVYW010073900.1:33807-52879 GCA_025775045.1 Hiodon tergisus
CTAAACACGGTTCCTTAATGATGTTACACACACATCCCAGTGATCCAACACACACAGCTCGACTGAATCCTAAACACGGTTCCTTAATGATGTTACACACACATCCCAGTGATCCAACACACACAGCTCGACTGAATCCTAAACACAGTTCCTTAATGATCTTACACAAACGTCAACATTGATTCTACACAATGTCTAACACACACTCTAATTACTGGGGATGACACAATGTCCTCACTCGTCCTTCGTCACCCTACGAACGGTACCTCTTTACTCCATTCTATTGTTTCCATTACACTGTCACTGTCCTGCGATATTTTCCCTGGCTGCACCCATCTCTGCTCAATCGATGCGAAGCCCTTTTCGTCCTACTGTGACCCTTCTGGAAGCATTGTGAGTGAGTACCCAAAGCTCTGCCCTGGGCCTGGGAGACCACAGCCTATCTCTCAACAAAACTGGGCCCAATCAGAGTTCTCTCAGCGAACAGCTGATTCCTATGCAGCCAAGGAGAGACTCTTAATGTTATTTAATGCTGTGCTATGAAGTTATTGTTACTGATCAACATAAAATCCCCTGTTTTTGTCCTAGTCTTTTTTGCCTGATTTTAGCCTATTTTCAGACTGATATTATTGAGGTGAAGGAGAGGAGGCGTTGGCTATGGGCCGGTGATGTAGATCTTGCACTCGTCCGGGACTTCTAGCCAGGCACAACTATTTACAAAAACTTGCCAAACGAAACCAAGAGCTGTTCAAAAAGAAGATGCACTTCCTAGACCCTATGATAGCTCCGCCCCTTGTCCTTTATGGAGCTGTGCAGCGCTTGTAAGACGTGGTTTTGTACAACGATCAGGACGCAAAGTAAGTGTGTGGTGGTGGTGGTGGTTGCATGTTAGAAGCCGCAGAGGTTGCTGATTGGACCAGGAGAGGCACGTTCACAAACCCCCTTCCCCCCGCTCCCTCCCAATGTCAGGAGATTTTGGCTCCCTTGCTGCCCCACGTGGAACACAATGCAAGCCTCTGGCAGTGACGTCAAACAGGAGAAGAGTCAAGTACTTCTGGCAACATTGCAAAATAAAACATACTGTTATTTTCAGCTGTCATGTAACTGCAGAATAAATCATTTTAATTTCACCGTGTGAAAGAAAAAGGAATAAAAAATGTGACGAACTGGAAACGACGCTGAGTGCAGCCAACCATATATCTTTAGATTGTGATTACAAAGGGAACGTGCTCTTTCCCCAAGGTGCTTTCCCTGGATTGCTCCCTCCAGAGCCCAGCTATGTAGATGGATTGCCAAACACACCGGCCCCTGTGCTCTGGAGTTGTCCCGGAAAAAAGTGTCTGCCAAGCAAATGTTACACTGTGCATGTTACGACTATGCCATGTAGAATAACAATGTGATGGCAACGATAGTGGTGATTATGTCGATGATACAAATCAGGTAGCGCACGTGCTTCAGGCTGCACTCAGTAGACATTAGCAGCAGGTTTCTGGGCCCCTCGCTGTAATTTGGAAGGGTGAATCTGTAGAGCAGAACTTTTGTATGCAATAATGCCACATATTTGGCTGCTTTTTCACTTTTGCTAACTTACATTTGCTTTAGATTAACATCGATTCATTTATCCTATTTTCTCCATCTCTGAAGCATATTGGCTTTACAGTTTTCCTTTTTCTATGTGTGCTGATCTAATGTAGTATCTTGAATAGTATTACCTAGCAAACTAGTAATATTGTTTTTCATCCAATAAAACTGTATGCTACAACCGACTGCCAGCTGGATTTAGACTTATGGATTTTTAAAATACTTTTGAAAAATGTTTACGTTATATAATAGCAATAAATTGGGTGTGCCACATGAACATTAATTCTTGGAATACCAGCCTGTAGCATGCGGCATGTGCACGACTCGGGAGTAATCAGAAATAACACTGGAGTTCGGGGAGTTGCGAAGCTGGCTGCGGTTTATTTTCGGCATACAGCTTCTTCGCGAAGCTAAAAAAAAGAAAAGAAAACCCTTCAGGGATCCCCCTCACTGGTTCAACACAAAACGCAACGAACACGACAAACTAACTCAAAGCGGGAGACTTCACTCCAATTCTCCGTTGCTTATTCTGCCGTCTGCCGCGGTTCGTGTTCCGCTTCGTTGTCTCTTTCTCCTTTCCGCTACTTTAGCCAGCCTCCCTTTCTCCTGCTCACAAACCGCCGCCCCGCTGAGAAAACCAGGCTGAAGTCTTAATAAGTGATTGCCTTAATTCCCAGCAGGCGATTGACCGCTCTCCTCTCGCTGGTGTCCGCGGGACGGACGCATGCCACACAGTCCAGAAAAGAGTTTCGGAGAGTAGGATCCATTTGTCAGTTTCCAGTCGGCGAATGTTTTGAGATTTATTTGCATTTATTTTATGAGCATTAACTGTGCGAGTGTTTTATGTGTCTGCCCGAAACCAGTGCGGTCTAGCCACAGTTTCCAGCACAGACAGAGTCACCACCAGCCTAAGCAAAACGTCGGTTTTAATGAGGCCACCACAGCGAACAGGCCCTTTAGCTTTCGGAGTCAGGGAATCAGCGAGAGCGCAGGGGCCTAATGTTCTCCTTACTCTGTTCAAACGACCACCTCAAGTGTCTCCTCCATTCCTGTCCATCATCTGGAGTCTGAATGGTGGTATTGGTGAAGCGTTTCTTAACAATGGGTCCAGTCCAAAGTCAGAGTCATTGACTGAGTTGTCCTGATGGGGTCTTTCCATTCCATTGACGCGCTGGCTGCACTTTAACACAGTAGGTGTTACATTTGGCCTTCTGAAGCCTGCTGAAATAGCTGTGGTGAGCACACTGCTGTGTCAATCTGTTCTGACCGGTCCTCTCCCCTCCTTCTGTCCACGCAGACTCCTCAGGTCATCTGCCCTCCTCGCCTCTGGGCTCTCCCACTGTCCACCGGGGGATGGGGGCGCATCACCTCCACCCGTCCCTCCTCAGCCCGTCGCCCATGGGCTCTCCGAGCCAGCTGCACTCACCCATCAGCTCCTTGGGCTCACCCTTCTCCGTCATCAGCTCACCCATGGGGCACCACTCCATGTCCGCGCCCTCCACGGTGGGCATGGGCTTCGGCCCCAGCATCAGCCCACAGGTAAGGTAGTCCACAGGTGGGCGGGTCTCTCTGTCCCCTCGTCACTGATTTGGATACTGGTTAGAGATCTAAAGCCTCGAGAAGCCCACACACCTTAAATGAACCTTGACATCAGTATTGAAAAATAAATTCCTGCTGAAGGAAAAAAAGCGCAGTATGAAATTTTTCAGGCTACAGGACAAATGTCCGCACACAGCCCAGTCTTCTCGCAGGTGATTTTTCATTTTTGAGAGGCTGTTTTAAAATTTGCATAAGTTTCAGATTAATTTGTCGTATATGAGTTTTTCATGTATAATTTCATGAGGAAAAATGACTTTGATATCATGAATAATGTAAGAGGGGCCAAGCAAATTCTCAGTGGTGTAAACGAGAAGATTTCCACAATGTCATTCATTAAAAGGTCATACCATAACTTTATATTTAAAAAATCTTATTGGATTATTTGTAGGAACAAGTCTTTCGGCTGTCCTTGATGAAACGGGGGGAGTGAGACAAAACCAGTATAGGCCCCCGAAACCATTCTACTCATGACCAAATCAGTTTTGTAAGGCCCAATAAGTTAACAAGTGACCAAATAAGTTTGCACACATTCTGTACACAAAGCAACATCTTTCCGTTACATGATGGCTTCAGCACTATAGTACCAGGCATGGCCCACCACTTCCTATTTAAGAAGAAAGGGCAGGGGCGGCAACAGAAAAAGACGCAGGATGCTAAGAACCTTTACGGTTTCGTATTTCCCCTGACGGTGCCCCACTGAAACTCAACGCAACAGGACAGCTAAACCCTGAGTATAACAGTGCCTCTGTGGAGCTCAGAATAGTTGCTGCCGTTAGCTCCAACCGCTATCCTGTTCAGCAAACGCATGCATAATGCATAAGAAGAATGCTGCTAAGAAACAATTGAGCGACGGGTTGTTTTGGAAAGGTACCGGACGACTGAAACTGGCCCTGTGTTGTGTTTGGATGATCGCTTCAACAGTTGTCACTTCTTTGGCCTACATGTCCCGAGTCCCCGCATTCGAATCGTCGCGTCTCCCTAAACTCAAACTCAGGGAAAGGGTCCACGCAGGAGTCTACCTCCTTAAGAGGCATACGCTCACGGCACATCATGCCATTCACCGGTCCTTCCCAAGCGTGACAGCCTGTTTTAGACATCACTGTGAGATGATTTCTGCCTGCTCACAATGCCTGCGCTCAGCTTCCTGGCAAGTCACGCTGCGGTTGTTCATTATATCTGTTTACTGCGTTTTATACAGAGAGCTTTCCCAGCATTCTAACTAGGAAAGTCGGCTGCTTTGGAGAAGCAGTACTTCACAGCACACTATCAGTCCTTTGACCCGATGTTAGTAAAGAACAGTCTGCTTCGCCGTTTTGCTTCTTTGGCTAACTGTTCGGTCGTCCCTGTTAGGCGCAAGATTAGCAGCGGCAACCTACTCCATGAGAACGGCGATGAAGGCCTGTCGGGGTCCTTTTTAACTCACAAGTTAATTTACAGTGAGGCAGCTACGGGACAAGCGATGACAAACGTGCTGTTTGTATCTCTGATTAGGTTTTGGTTTCCCGCAGTTTCAGGATTTCCGCCGTGCCATGCTTACATAATTAGGCTACAAACAGAGTTTTGTTCATTTGCATTCGGATGCTCTCATATTTCTCACAATCATTAGGTTTGTTTATTGTAAACTTATTACGAACTGTAGTTTAATATATCTCAATGTGATTAAATGTATAGTTTAATTAAATAAGTCGGTCTGTGTTTTTCTAGTTATAGAGAAGTGTACAAATCATTTTTGTATTCATTGCTATGACATCCACAAGTCCTAAGGTTCTGCGGTGGCGTACTTGTGCTCACCAGGATACGTAATTAAACACAATGTTCTCTTTTATTGTGCAAATTAGTGTTCCTCTCATTTGAATTATTTATTCTAAGTTCTATTATATAAATACGTATCTATTTAGAAAAAAAACTATGTGCCTTGTTCAGAGGGCTTATTTTTCTGATTGTGAATAACAAGTTACTAGTTAGAATTGGTGCTGTAGTGTTATGTGTGTTCCACATTAATGTCATAGTATGCTTCAGAAACAATAAGCTGATAACCCTATAGGAATTGTCTGTTACGCATCGGGGTGTATTAAATGTGATGTGATGCCTGCTTTATGCCAAAGACTATCAACATACCACTTGTTTTTCATTTAAAGGCAGAAATTGAATTGGACAGTATATATCAACAGTCCAGGGACAGCCCAGACACTACAACAAATTAATTTGCAATGTAATATTTAGTGACCATGTGGTCCGGATTCCTATATAACTGATATCATGAAGTGGCTGACTAATTCAGTTAAGGGCAGTCTTGCTCCATAGTCCACTGATTTATTGAATTGAATTAAATCTCCCCCGCCTTAGTCCTGCTAGGAGGGCGGATTGACTTCCAGGGCTTCAGCTGGCTCCATGTCCCGTTACCTTCCCATCAAAATAAACGGCTCTGAGCCGTTCTCTGTCCCGTATCAGACATTCCTCCGACAGTACCCCAGCATAGTGTTACTGACAAATTTAAATAAAATGCTTCAGGTCGCTCTCTGTCTGTCATCCAACATTCCTCAAATAACGTCCCAGCCTGCCTTTACCACTGAATTATAATGAGTTGCTTCAGGTCTATCCCTCTCCAGCGTCCAACATTCTTTAAACAACTTCCCAGCCTGGTGTTACCACAAAATTATAATAAATTGCTCCAACTCACTCACTGCCCGAAATCTAGCCCTGCTCAAATGACAGGCCCTGTGTTACCACCTAATTTAAAACAAGTGTTTCAGTTTAGTCTCGCGGCGCACGCTTGTTTCCCTTGGATCACCAAACCGTGTATTAGTTTTCTCTTTGGAAACACCTTTATCTCATACATAGCAATATCCACACGTGCGCAAAGACACCACACTTTGACGCACATGTGGATACGGATACACACACACACACACACACACACACACACACACACACACACACAAAGCTGGCAATGCTGGTCAAAGTGCCTCTGGAATATTTGGAGAGGGGTTTCACAAGAACCATAGCCCCTTCAGTCAAATAACACATCTGGCTCATTGGCCGTTTTTAAACTCCATACTCTCAGAGTCCTTATCATGGGCATTTAATCAGAGGGTCTGGTGGCTCTCCTGACACGACCACTGTTATCTTCCTATTAAAGATTTAAAAGATCATATCATTTTTGGGTTAGCCTAAAGTATTAACAGCGGCGTTAATCTGTTAAGAGCCTGTCGGCAGCGACAAAGGATGATTCATACAACCCCAATCATCTCCCAAGCAATACAATTTGTCTGGGAGGATCTTCCTAATTTAATTAGCTAATTTAATTGTTATTGCTTAATAAGGGTACTTCTAAATCGGCCATATACATAAAATCTGCAGCATACCCCTACCTGCTCGCCAGTTCTATAACCCCGGGATAATAGCACATGGTAATAATAAATATACCCTGTAGTATTCTTTAATTAGTTGTATTTCCCGATGTCTAGATTAAGCCTCATCATCCCCTTGTGGGTAAGAAATAAAAACTGTAAGGAGAGTATATGCGTATCAGTGTGTTTTAATGACCCCATTTGAAGCTGAGCAGGATGGTAGCCTGATCATTAAGATGAAAGTTTTACTGCATAGAAACGTTCGATAACTTCCCATGTCATGGCTCTAGTGTTCTTGCTGTTATCAAAGATTGACAGCAGTTAAGGTTGGCTACTCGGGATTCCATGGCTTATGTAAGCATGTTTCCGTGGTAACTATAAGGGGTATACTTTTGGGGTATATAGGGCCTAAAAGGGGTCTTCAGTTGGCAGTGCCGGACTTGGGTCCAACGTGTTCATAGCGAGTGTAACTGGTTCTGTTATATCTCTTCTATGGAAAATAATAGAATACACCTGTAGCTCCAGTAAATGTATTTGCAATATTGTGGTCATTATTTGGAAACCAGACCATTCTGTTAGATAAAAAAAATGGATTTGGTTCTGTGCGTAGCAGGTTGGCTTCAGATGAACATAGCATCTGTGTCTTTAAAAGACAGCAACACCTTCCCTGACCATGTTGAGGAATGTTTACTGTTCAGAGAGTAGGTCACCTTATTCCGCCTCTCTTTTCTCTGTGCTATAATCTTCCCTGAAAGTTTGGTCTGACGAAACGCCAGGCCACAGCCGTCCAGACCAGTTTAATACAGTCCTTTTCATATCCCGGCGTTGGCTGACAAGTGCCTCGAAAATCCTACTGTCATCCACGCTGAAATCTTAGAGCAGCTGTGGAAGATTATGGAGAGATGGAACTAATTTTACACTTCCAAACGACAATCGAGGAGGCTGTCTGGCAGAGTTCGGGTGAATGAGATCTTCTGTAATTAGTTTGACCAGAATCCTGCCATGGAATGGACTAGGCTTTGAATAAATAATCCTTTCTTTTTGATATAGTCCTGAGCTGGCTGTGTTTGAGAGGGGCGGAATCCACTCTCTTTGACTTATATCTATAGTGTCCCATACTGGTTTGGCCTGTCATCTTTGATGAAAACTGCAGCAATGCATGCGACTTGTTTTAGGGACTTGCTCGGATTTCATTTTAATATAAAAAATGTGTAAAAGCTTCACACCAATCAGAGCACAGACAAATAAGTTAGTATCCACTGCATGATGTCATGAACTCATGTCATTCAACGACGCTCGCTGTGTCTGGTCACCAGACGACCGAAACCTGATAGAGCCCTATGTGATGTGGAATGTATACAGAGCTTAAGACTGCTTCCTGTCCAATGGTACCATAGCTCCAGTCCACCGGCCTATCCTGAATGACATCATCGCGCCATGGTCGGAGCGGGCGAACAATGGCGGTTATGTGTGCGCCGTGGTCTGGCGTGTGTTTTCACATAGCATGGCAGAGGGAGTGCGTTCATGTCATGGGCTCCCTTTTGAGCCCTGGCTGGGTGTAATCAACGTAATGGAAATTCTCAGGTTTTAGTTCACTAATGAGGCATGGGCTAATAGTTTTTACAGATCGCATGTGAGACCCAGTTTTATTTTGTTATCCCAACCCCTTCCTGTTTTCATTTCGTCTTTTATTTTTTTAAGTTAAAACGCATGCTTCGTCCCTTAAATGTACACACGAGTATTACATGCACATGCGGAAAGCATGCAATTCCTAATAAGTTCTACAGGTGCCTTTTGAAGTCTTCACCAAAATTGAATTCTGATTTTTTTCTTGTTTTTTTTTGGTCTCCAGATTTGCTCAGCATAGCTTTACATTTTCTTTATTTACGTATTACTACTTTCCGGAATGCCTGCATTCCTAACCTACGAGGTTGTAATGAAAGATTTCAAGTTAACTTCTTCTAGTCCTCAGATACTGAAAAGAAAAAGGAAAAAAAATGTCTCCAAATGGGAAGGAGTAAAAACAGTGGTAATAAGGATTTACTGCAGGCCGCCATAGACACAAATGAAAAGGAGTGCGCAGTTAAACCCGGCTGAAGGAAAGCTGGCAGGAAAACAAGGGGCTTTTTTTTCATCAGCACACCCTTCCCTTCACGTGTCTCTAATTTGGGGAGCATTGCGCGTATTTTAAACCTGTCGACCAGCCCTTTTCAGTTTAACTGTCAGCCGGCTTTAAAAGAGCTCTGGATGACTGGGTCCTTTCCCCATTCCGACTCATTAACCCCCGACGGAGCGGTTGACCCTTGACCTTCCGCGACGTCACCTGCAAAGTGAGCCCTGCCACATGGGCATTGCGCTCTTTATTAGTCCCCTAAATGAGCTTAGCAGGTCCCTGTTAGAGGGGAAACAGGCACCCCTAACGGCCTTCAGCGAAACCATGTGGTGTGCTTCAGAGGCGAATCGTAAAACTCCACCAAATGTCCCCTCTCCTGAGCTCCAAGAGAACATTTGGCCCCTAAAGTACAAGACGGGGAATTCCTTCAGTCACACTCAGTTTTTAAAAATGTCTGAGTTTTTCTTTAAAAACAGACATAGGTGGGGTTTGAGCTTGTTTGTTTGTGTTCTGTGGTGAATGTTCCAGAGTGGGATTTGTGCATAGGCTCCCATAAGTCTCATCTTAAATGTGTGCTTCTAAAAAGACAAGCAAATAATCAGCGAGCGAGGCTGAGGAAGGGGAGAAGAGGAACAAAAGCCTTGACACTTCCAACCCAGCTTAATTAAGGAAGTCTGTTGTGTTGCTTTGTTTTCAAAATGCAGTATTGGATTTGTCAAAATAAAGGAGGAAAGAGAAAGATTGATCTGGCTTTTGACGCGCCTCTCTAGTAACCGTGTTGACCGAGAAAGTGCTTGGGAGCCTTGCAGGTCGTGCTACACTTGAGTGTAACATGAGAAGCCGCATGTTTGGATATCACAGGGGGCTTTCTCAAAGGCTTTGGGAGTCTGCTCGTGAACTTCACTTTGGAATGGCTTAGTAGAGACCGAAGCAACAGTCCGCAAAACAGCAATCCTGAAAAATGACATAATGTTATTTTAATATAAAAATTTCCCATGTTATATAATATGATCATGTAACAGACTTTTTTCTGGAAGATATGAAAGCATACACAGGTTTAAAGCACAAATTGATGGATGAAATAAATAAAAAATATGCAATGATTAGATTTAAAACAGAGGCATTGAGATTTTCCAATTATTTCCTTCTGAAATCCCAGGCATTCGTTGCACCTCATACTGCAATAAGCTAAATGAGAAAATCCATTGCTCAGTTAACATTTTTAACATAAGAACCATTTTTGACCCTAGACAGCATTTTACTGTGATGTGATTATTGAATAGTTCATATTAATTTCTGAGGTGTAATGATTTTTTAATTAATATTTTTGCATTTTTGTTTAGTTTACAGTAGTTTAATTCTCTGCTGCGGCTGAACTGCTATATGCACAGAAAAAATACTCATATTTAATTTTACCCAAGTTTTTTATTTTCTGAAAAACATCATCGTTTCTGTTCCGCAATAAATACAATAACGCTCTGAAAAGAGGTTGTGGCAGTATTACATTTAGAGATTTTATATTACCACATTGTGTGTACTGTACACAGTTTATTTACATACAGTCAGGTCCATAAATATTTTGACATAGACAAACTTATTGTTATTTTAGCTGTCTACCACAGCATATTGGAGGGTATTTACATTCAAATCGGGTGAACGGTGTAGGAATTATAGCACTTTTTATATGTGTATATTTCTTTGGCCCCTTTTTTAAGGGATCAAAAGTTGTTGGACAAGCTTATATAATCATGAATTAAATTGTGAGTTTCAATATTTGGTTGTAAAGTTATTGACTGAAAAGTCTGAAAAAGTCAATGCAGTCAAGTCTGTAACACAGACATCGTGCTGGGTTTGTTGCCCGGTGATTCTGTGCTCTCTCTTTAGTTCCTGCTTGTTCTTGGGGTGTTTGCCTTCAGCAAGTGAAATGCATGCTCAATTGGATTCAGGTCAGGTGATTGACTTGGCCATTGCAGAACGTTCCACTTCTTTGCCTTAAAAAAGTATTGGGTTTCTTTCGCAGTATGCTTCAGGTCATTGTCCACCTGCACTGTGAACCGCCGTCCAATGGGTTTTGACGCAGATAATCCTACCTCCTGTAGAGTGTTCTTGATCTGGCCAACTTATTTGAAGGAGTTTTTTTCACCAGGGAACAAATTCATCTGTCATCCACCACAGTTGTTTTCTGTGGTCTTCCGGGCCTTTTGGTGTTCCTGAGCTTACCAGTGCATTAACAATGTACCAGATAGCTGATTTGGCCACAGCTAATGTATCTGCTATCTCTCTGATGGGTTTGTTTTGATTTATCTGCCCAATTATGGCTTGCTTCTCTGGCAGTGACAGCTGCATTTGGAAACAGCAACAGATTCCAAATGCAAATGCCACACATTTGAAATCAAATCTGTACCTTTTTATCTGTTTACTTGTAATTGAACTAACAAGGCAATAACACACACCTGGCCATGGAACAGCTTAGACAGCTGAGCAATTAATTTTGGCACCATAAAAAGGGGGGGGGACCACATATAAAAAGTAAATTTTGGATGTAAATACACTCAAATTAAAGCTGAAAGTCTGCATTATTTAATTTAAACTAATTTTAAACCAACTTTGTCAGCGTCCAAATATTTATGGACCTGACTGTATACTGAAAACAGAACCGCATTCATATACCTGCTTCCTTCTTTCTCTGTCATCTAGCAAGCACGAGGAAACTCCTCGAAACTCCAAATGCCGTAAAAAATTGATGAAACCGTCAGTTGCGGGACAGTTCACAAATAAGATTTTAATTTGGCCCTTCTTGTTGTTATGTGTCCATGTTAGCCTTTTTATTTAGAAAAGAATCCCCATGTGATTTACTATAATGATAGATGGGTGACAGGCGCCCAGACCAGGAGCTGGACAGGGTCCTGTTCCGGGGGCGATGGGGTCGCGTGGGTTTCATTACTCAGCCGCTCTGAAGGAGTGCTGGATCACAGCAGGTTTAAACTCTCACTCCTTCCCCGCCCTTTCCTCTCCCTGCCTCTGAAAAACCCGGGCCGGTCCTTTTATATACACCGCCCAGAACGCAGCAATCTGATTATCCCTATTATAATCTCTTTTATGCTATTTTTTTTGCAAGTGTGGTTTTGCCCATTTATTTATAGATGGTTGTAGTATATTTTAATTTGTAATCAACCCAGGGCCCTTTATTTATGATACATTCAAATAGATGATGTTGCTCTCACGTAAAACAGCTTATCAGAATATAACATGTCATCATTATAGTCAAGTGTTTTAACAGTTGCTATTTGTGGTTCAGAATAGCAATAAAAAATATCTATATTCAGTATGTTTAGATTAGGGGCTCATAGACACTTTCTTCGATTGATAAGGATATAAAAAGCAACCAAATAGGCAGCGATTGACCTGGAGTTCCACTCGTCTTTTTTCCAGCTCTACGTATTAGCAGTTTTGCTTTCTAAAATGCGAGAGAGAAAAAAAGCCCCCAATGTGGCCAACTTTTTAATGTGGTTACCGGGTGGGTTTGTTGCCCGGTGATTCTGTGCTCTCTCTTTAGTTCCTGCTTGTTCTTGGGGTGTTTGCCTTCAGCAAGTGAAATGCATGCTCAGTTGGATTTAGGTCAGGTGATTGACTTGCCCATTGCAGAATGTTCCACTTCTTTGCCTTAAAAAAGTCTTGGGTTTCTTTCGCAGTATGCTTCAGGTCATTGTCCACCTTTACCCTCATTGTACATTGTTCTTTGGATGAGACTATAGTCATGGATACTCTTGCCTAGACTTTCGCTCTGACTGCTCCTGCCTTCGGGTCATAGTCTAATCCTGCGCTGTGACTTAAGCAGCCCGAGGCAAACCAATGATCTTAATGATCTGTTGTACGGCCATGGGTGCCATTTGAGGTATGGTCATGCCACCTTTGGTAAAGAGACCTTTTTTTACTTTAAAATATGTTGGGTTTTTTTAAACAGTTCTGCGTTTAGACCGCTGGCAAAATAACGCACATTCCCCTTTGTTTTCTCGCCCTCGGCTGCACTTACAAACCCCTTTTAACACCGACAGCTGATGGTCCTCATTGGCGGTCTTGTTTTAGCGCATCTCTTAAAAGAAGCCTCCAGACGGCAAAACCAGTGTGTCTCTAACAATGAAAGCCAGTGCTTTCACCAAGCGTAAACAAGGCTGGTGCCTCTGAGTTTGGCTAACTTGGGGTGGGTAAAAGTCCCCTCCAGACCTGCCGTGGTCTGTCATCTCCGCTGGAGCCGTTGCAAAGCGGATGGAGCTGAGTGAAACAGGACATGCGGTGAGAAAGAACTAAACCTGAGGAAAGCTTCTCAGTAGAGCTGTCGACGAGGGATCAGTCCGCTGTTCTGCACGCATGTGTTTAAGGCCCCAATAATAATGACCATTTTAGTAGTTCGGCAGATGTCAGGGATGAGCGGGAATGTGTGGCGGGGACAGTCATTGGCCGTCAGAGGTACCGCGCCAGGGTCTTCTAGTGCTCCGCGGATCTGTGGCTGTGGGGGTTTCCCAGCGCAGTTTTTTAGTTTTATGAAGGGGGGGGGGGGGTAGTTGTTGCCACAGATTAGCGCTTTCCAGGAAAACAGTGAGCAGACATCATTGGAGCAAATACATACAATGTGTAGAGAGGGCAACGTTGCCCACATGGCTACAGTGTCTTATCTTTAAAGCATTCCAGGTTCTTGTTTTTATTAACATTTCTCTCATTTTCTTGTTCTGTTGTAGAAACAGAGAAGGCTGCGTTAACCAGGAGATTGACTCTGGGGTTCAGGGGTTAAAGGTTATCAGATCGCGAAACCGCTGTGCAACCCCTTTGCGACGCCCCCTGGGCCAGTTTTAATGAGTTGACCTCAGTGGGGTAAAGACTTCCTCTCATCAATCTCGATATCCGGGGCAACAAAATACAACATACGCCAGTGTCTCACTGCGGGATTTCGGAAAATGAAATCACCAACGAGCTTAATACACGTGTTTCTTTGTTTAGAATTGTTTGGGGCAAGCACCTGTCAGATGTTCTTTTGTATGTTGTATATTACGTTGGGTCCTGTTTTAAAAGTACTGTTTAAAGCGTTTTCATAGGCTCAGAAACTGAAAACTTGTACCCAAGTGGGTATGTGTGAATGATAATAGGTATGTTATGTTGTTATCATGGTATAATATCATGGAGTCCTGAAAATTAGCAGTTATGTTAGGCAGAAAGATAACACTCTCCGCAATCCCAGCATTGGGTTGAAATAGTGTCAAGGAGGAATTGCAGGTTTTCGCATTTTATCGAAAACTAAAAAAGCTCTAGTCCTGGAGAAAGTTGTCTGCAGACCTATTATGTGTAACCAAGGTCATTCTGCAATCATGAAAACAAATTTTTTTTTTCAAAGTTATGTTTCCCTAGATCTCCCAGAGCGGGATCCCTACTTGTGTTGCTTGGCCATTATACGCCCTTTGTATTCTCTCCCATGAGTGATTGACTCTGAAGTCACATCACAGTCACCCCCCCCCCCCCCAGGGCCCTCTTAGCGCTGCACGAGCGTACACGTGCTCCCACAGAGCCCAGCCACGGAGCTCCAGTAATGACAGAGAATCCCTGGCCTCAGAACATCAGCCAGCACCGCGCTAAGCTTGTACTCAGGATGGGGTTTTCCAGGGTTGATACGGGGCCGTCCTTTTCGCTTTCTGTCGGGAGGGGGGTGCTGGGAAAACACACTGTCCAGCTGTGCGCGCGTGTATGTGAGTCTGACAGTGTGTGTGTGTGTGTGTGTGTATGTGTGTGAGAGACAAAAGTGTCATCAAGTGACATAAAATCAAACAGCCAGGATCACTTCACAGTCATTGTTATACTTCCTTCATTGGTACCACCCCCTCGCCCCTCTTTTGTGTTAGATAAGACAAAGCAGATGTTCGCCGGGTGCAGGCTCACAGACGCCCTCCAGCCATCAGGCAGACCCGCGTCAGGCCGCCGCAAAGCAGGCACTTCCTTTTCGCCGGGACTCTTCTGTAGCTCGGTTCATGACCGAGCGGGATCGGGCAAGGGTACCGGGCACAGGTGGAAAGGGGCTAAGTCAACAACCCGTGATCCGGACCCAGTTTCCTCAGCCAGAACCAGGAGAGCCCCCTGGCACCAGCGCTCTGCAGTAGATTGAGTTGCAGGCTTACTCAAAATAGATTTACAGAGGGAAGGCATTTCCTGGGGAGAGCCAACTCTGTTTGATGGTTGCCGTTCCAGCAGTGAAAAAATCTGGCTCTTCCAGGCTTGTTTTCTGGAGACCCATGAAAAGATTTGCCAATGCATTAAACAGAGGTAAGACATATGCATGTGTGCGTGTATGTTTGTTCGTGCACCTCTGCCAGTAACTCTTAATTACAAAGTGCATGTAGCTCTGGGCTGATAGAAAAGGCACTTTTTCCGATTTTCGGAGTGTAGTTCCGCATACACTAGCGACTGACATTTATTCCTTTTACTAACTGCTAATGTGTTTTATACTGTAGTACACAGGAAGCTGTATCGTTCTTGTTGTTAATGTGTCACTACTTATTATTTAGCCTCGAGTAGTTATTTTAACAGGGCAAATACAGTTTATTTTGAACTGTGGTGCAGGTAGAGGAACCAGTATGTGCGGGACAGAAATACAGTGCAAAACAGAGGTATCTGCATTGTTAGGAACCTGATCCGCAAATAAAGTGAAATAAATTTACACATAAATATATTGAGTAGGAGCCAGATACCATCCAGCAATATCACTTCTGCCTGCAGCCTGTCAGCTGCACCCTAGAAAGAGTCCCTGAACTACACAAAGTTTTTGCCATTGTCCATTCCCATGCTAAGGATAAAGGCAACAACAAACCAAGAATCTGTACTTTAGTCTCAGTGGAAAATATTGTCCCATTGAAATGCAATACAAGTATAGTAGCCATAGTAACATTGTAGCTAGCAGCTGTAGTAAAATTAGCTCCCAGTTTGCCCTTGGTTACATGGCTGTCTAGCGTCAGCTATACTTCCACATCGCTAGGTCAGGAGCAAACGCTAGCTGCCAAGGATACAAGAGAAACAACATTTCTGGATCCTGGTGTTTCATCCAGGTTTCCAGATGTTTTGAAGGCTGTGATGTTATCTGCCATGTCATCAGCTGATGCACTTTTCCCTGTGCTGTGAGTGGGCTCAGTGCTGGGAATCCTCCGCTCAATGCCCATCGCAACGCCACATCTCTGTTTGTTTAAATAAGTGTTTCCTTATATTCTCAGGCCCCTCCCATTTCATAACCAACCATCCAGCAAAAGACCTGGCTTGCATTCTGCACCAACGTCCCTGCAGAGCAGTCCAGACTGCTGAATTATGTGAACATGCTTTGACAAGGTCTTCTGTTTGTCGTGGCATCTCATTCTGTCCACACTTCTAGCCGACCTGGCAGTGGCTTTGAACCTGTTGTAGGACAGCACATGCTTTTTAATAGATGTGTAATGCAACTTGGAGCGCTTGGGAGCTCTTATCAGTGTCCCTGCTGAGCTTCCAGAATAGGCACGGTCAATATAAATAGACAGAGTAAAAATGTTTTTTGTGGGTGTAGTGACTCAATAAAAAGTGCTTTTGTCGTGGATCATTAGGAACAGGTCGGTGGTGTGTGTTTGTGAGAGAGGGGAAAGAGGGGCTTGTGCATTTTTCATGTCTCTACACGATTGTCCCCAGCAGCAAATCCAAACATATTATCTGAAATGCCAGCACCCTGTCTCAAGTCATGGTTCAATACATATTGTTGCGTGTCTAAATGCATTACTTTGAGAGATTTTTAACTTGGAAAGTTTTGGCTCAGAGTGCGAAGTTGGTGTTTCCATACACCCTTTAAGTTCCCCCGGAAACGATGTATAAAGTCCTGACCCACTCTTTTGCTCACCTTGTTGACTGACTACTGATCCAGCTAATATTTCAAAAGGATATTTATTTAAACTGTGTCCCATCAAGCAATCGTCTCCCTTTCAATATTGTTTAAGCGTTAAGCATGTGTTGCTGTTAGTTGTCATGAGATGCAGACTCCACTTGACCTCTATGAAGGGCTGAGCAATGGTCTCAAATAGTGGCTGTGACACCATTTTACCCGCTGCCAGTAAAAGATAAGCTTGAAAAAAGATAAGCATTTGCACTATTTATACATCATATGTTGGTATTTATTCATTATTTAGCAAAAGAAAACGAAGACGCTCAAGGTTTGTGTAAATGTGAGGTGATCGGAGAAAGTTCTCTTCCATTGAAAATATAATAGTGAGATTTTCGTTTTGAACATCCTCTTTTTTTAATACCAAAAACAACTGACTTTATTGATACGTTTTCTCTGCTCCTGTCATGTGGAATAACAAAAAGCATAATGACTGAATCGCAAGGAGAGTCGCAGGCAAACAAATTAATGTCAAGTTTATTCATGCTGCTTAAGCGCCTTACAGATAGAATACAATATAAAAAACATTCAAAAATTAAACAATAAAGCAGTGTAAGAACCCTTCTGGGACTGCTTGTCCAGACACAGCCAACATCGCACCCTATGGGGCCCTAACAAGGGACAGCATCTGGGCTGTTTTTGGGGTAGCACTTGTGGAGGGGGACCACAGCTTTTAAAACCGTCCTTTTTGTTGGTTCGGTACGTGGGGGCACTAGCATCGCATTCTGAATGATCAGATCTTCTCACTTGATCAATTTGGGTCACACTGTCGGTAACAGGATCTGATCTGAGGCTAATAACAGTTCACAAATGAGTGTGAATGGAACCTTTCATGTGTTACGTGATGGCTAGCTTTGGAAAGGACGGATATTTCTGCTTCACAGCCATGTACTGTACATGTACTGAGGCTTCTCATCGTCATAGATGCAGTGGCACCCAACATTAAAATTAAAAATTAAAAATTTCATGTCAAAATATGTGAACATTTGTCCGCAACATTGACAAGAGGATTGACTTATAGTCCTTACACTGCAGAATTGCAGAATTTGTTATGGCTCGAAACTTTCCAATTTCAATCTCGTCACAATTACCTGGTTACAAGACGGTCTTACCCAGGGCAGCGTGTTTAGCTTCTGATTTAGAGTTCACTGATGCTGTTACCGAGCAGTACAGGGTCTAACAGTCCTGCGCTTTCCCTGGGAACCTGCAACCTCCCCACTTCCGTCTGGACCGGCACAGGCAGTGATAGGGGCTGCAGTGTCTTCCGCTCTATTGGTTGTTGACGTGGCCTCCCTGACCTCTCCTCCGGGCCAAAGCCTGTGAAACTGTATTTCTCATGTTTTAGATCATTTCTTTTTTTACCCTTGTTTTTAACCTTTGTCTCTGCGTTCGGAGCGTTCATGGCTAACTAGTTAAAATCGCCGATCCATCTAGCACCACAGAAGTCTTGGGGTAAACACTCCCATCTGGGCCTGTGAGCTCCTCGAAAGTCCCAGGGTGGCATGAACATTGAGGGGTACATATAAAGTTGGGAATCTGAGCATTGAGAAGGTTACGTTTGTAACTATTGCGATGTTTCCTTTGTCAATTCTGGGCCATTGAGCTGCTCTGATTCAGTAATGAGTTTACATTGGAATGGCGATAATGTGTCTCTTTAAGCCCTCTGACACGTGTTTCTAACTCAGACTGGCAAAGGCTCTGAAAGCGCAGGTTCTTTAAAAACGGTCTTTTATAACAAAGTGTGTATGCAAATGTCCACCAAATCCTGGCTTTAAACAAAGCCTTAAAAAGTACCTCAGAACTACAATAATACAGTTGTCTTTGCAGAGGGTGGAGAAATGGTGTTTCAGCATCAGTTCTTTGAAAGAGTGTTCCCTGCTCTCATTCGAGGACTCGATTGTTAAATTTTGCATTGAAGTTTTGCTTGAGCTGAATATTTTAAGGAAATCATGGCGTGTTTTTTCTTTTCTTTTCTGCTTCAGCAGCAGGACCGGGGGAGACGCGCCTAGTACTCCTCCTTTCAACATGAATAAAAGAGTTTACACCGTCTCAGTCTCAGAACCCAATCCGCTGCAAAGCAAGGGTGTTCAAACAGGAGAAAAGTGGAAAAGTATCCACGGCACACGGATAGTGGTTCAGCTGTGACTGTTTCAGTCTATGCTGTGCAAGCGACGTCGATGTTGTTATTTATGATCATCTCTCAGCATGCATGACTCGGTGTGTGTTTAAGTGGGTTTTTTGAGGTTAGTGCAGTGCAAGGAGCAGTCGTGTGTTTTAACAAATCAATGTCACATTGTACGCTGGGCCGTTGTGTAACTCAAGGACGTCCGAAAGGCCCCAATCCTGCTCCCAGCAGCCTGCTTCTGTGAATCAGCTTTGTTGCGTTTGTTTTCCTTTCTCCTGGAGGAACCCTGTGTCCTCTGTCTATCTGTGTGTGTGTGTGTGTGTGTGTGTGTGTGTGTGTGTGTGTGTGTGTGTGTGTGTGTGTGTGTGTGT
>JAOVYW010073902.1:1676-19183 GCA_025775045.1 Hiodon tergisus
GAGGTCGTGGGAGTTATAATGATGGGTTGAAATGCATTAGCACAATCAGCGATTTTGTCTATCTAAATTTTTTTTTAAAGAACACTTTAATCGGTGCACCATACCAAGAATATTAAGCATGGCCTCAACACAAAAAAGTATTAGCTGGCTTATGCTGATTCAAATCCATCCATCCATCCATCCTTTTTCTGAAATTGCTTATCCAATTCAGGGTCGTGGGCTTCTGAAGCTGAGTCTGGTAGGCATCTGTCGTGAGGCAGGTAACACCCAGGATTTGATGCAAGTCACAACTGGAAAACTCCACACCGACAGTGACCTGAGCCTGAATCGAAACCCAGGACCGTGGCAATTTGAGGTACTAATGTTAACCACTGAGTCACTCCAATGCCCCAATTAATGCAAATAATAAAAATGAATACAAATTTTAATAGTTTGTTTTCTTGAACCATTTACACCATTCATGCATGTCCAGTATTCAAGCTCAGGGAATCAATCCAATGCTCAATCCTCTTCTCTGGGTGTGACTTTTGGTAACAAATTTTTTCTCACAGGATCTCCTCTGAGACCGAACAGTAATGTAACAGAGTAGATTTATTTTTCCACATGATTCCCTAAAATAAACACAAAATCACAAAACCTAAACCTCTGGCCAGCACAGGAACCCCAGTCTCCTTTTAGGTCGTCACCTTCAATATGTAGGCACGTTTTGACAGGGTGTATAATTAGTCTATAATTGGATCAATTGGCTAAGCTGTAAGACCAAGCAATCTGATGTTTTGACTTTGGCATTGCAAAGTTATTATAAACATTGACCCTTATGTTGAATAAAGACTTTATTAAAGGTCTTCATCCATCCATCAGTGTAAACCTTAAGAAACAACATTAATCAAAGCTGTTTTTATGATACTAGAAGCTAATGGTGAGGGGGAAATGCTAGGCTAACACGCTTGTTTTCTCCCTTGAGATTGCCACAGCTAGCCTTTACTTATCGATTGTGTGCGGTCTGGATCAGTCCCCCTTTCCTCACCTGGGCGAGGTAACGGTGTTCTGGGATAAAGTGTGTGAGAGGGAAAAACCTTCTGACACAGAACAAGGAGAACAGAACAGAGTCCAGGATTTTTTAGTGCTGATGTATTGTGTGAAGACTAGTGATGTATTGTGGATGACTGGTGAGGTATTGTGGAAGACTGGTGAGGTATTGTGGAAGACTGGTGATGTATTGTGGAAGACTGGTGATGTATTGTGGAAGACTGGTTTCTGAGTAACGCTAAACTCAGTGACCAATGGTGAAGTGACAAAGGAGCAGTCGCAAATTTCAGTGGGGATCTTAAGTTCGATGAGAAGATTCTTGGGGCAGGTTTGCCGGGCTGGACTGAGTGGGAGACGGAGGCTGGTGATTCTGGGACACCGGCCCTCTCGGTGGAGTGGGCTGAGAAACAACAAAGATGCTCAGTTCATTCCAGCTCAATCAGCTTTCACGTGGGAGTCTGGTTGGATCCTCAGAGCCAGCAGCATGACTGCTTTGTGAGCTGACTCCCCAGAACAAGCATTGCACCTCAGCCGTTAATGTCAGGCATAAGGACATCTACATCATTAGTGGGGAAAGAAATGTAAATGGGTGTGGAGCTGGAGGCCTGGGGAGGTGAATTCGCCACATTGGGCGAGCCTGCATTGGGAAGTCGAGTTCACAAAGTGGCTCAAAGCTTTAATACTTCAACTTGTTGTTCTAAGTACGTCGGTAATAAGGGTCTTGCCACCACTCACTTCGCAAACTGAGTGCAAAGAGACCACAGTGAGTGGGACCACACACCCGTGCCAGTCATTAGCAGACGCACGCTGTGATTGTGTGCATCCCTGGCAGCGACACACAATGTTATGATCTGAATGTATTCCTGAACACCAAACAGGGAGCAGCCTGTCTGGTGCCCTTGTCTCTGTTCTTAAATAATTCATAGCAAAATACAAGCAGGATTTCAGGCTGAGGGGGAAACAAGAGGAGAAAATGGCACCAATCAAAATTGAATTCACAGGAAATGGTAGTTAATAAGCAGTGAATTGCTTGGCCCAGTCAATATACCATTTATTTCAATAATGGAGAGTTATTCTAATTAAAGCAGAATTGAAGATATTTCAGAAGCGATCTAAATGGAAATTACTTGGCATCCTGTTTGTTATTTCCTGACTGAAATGCTAAACCGAACACATTCATCATATTGGCATAATCAACGCAAAAAAGAGTTACGCAGTAATTGCACTGGTAATGTCCTTTGTGTAAGTATATTAAATTTACATACTAAACACTGCAATAAGTGCTGTGTACAAAGGCGATTTAAACCCAGCATAATGCATATACCACAGACAACATGTTGTGATTCAATCAGATTATCACGCCTTTTAAGCAATTGTTATTGTTTTGTTGTATTGTATTTTTAATATTTATTTGTCAATCACTTGCCAATTTATTTATTTATCTCCAGGTGATTCGTTTTTACAAACTGGCTTTTAAAATTTCTGTATATTCTTGTTTTTTAGTGTCACACTGTCTAATGTGTACATTTACTGCGGTTTTAAATTTTTAAAAATTAATTAATTAATTAATTAATTTTAAATTTTTATTTTTACTTTGCTTGGTTATTAACTTTAATTTATGCCTATAATATTTGCATGATATGAGTTATAAAGTTGTTGTTATATTTTTTTATGGATCCCCTGCGTTTGAAATGCTGAGCACACTTAAATAGGATGCGATAATATCAAACTTTTAAAATGATTGCAAATGTAAAAAATAGCAATTAATGTTTAGCTTTTTTACATTTTAGCTGGTAGTATGATAACAAGGTTAGACGGTCAGAGATTCTGGATCTGGGGATATATTACTTGTTATATCATCTTCCCTCAACGGAGTAAATTATTTTTCATAAATGGGTTTTAATTGTTACCGGTGTTACCTGTACACCAACTAAATTCAGGAATCCTATGATAGAGAAATGTGCGGTAGAATGTTATATGGCAAAGACCCTTTTCGCATGAACATTTCTGTGATTGTGTGAACGGAGAACGGTGTGCTTGCGTGGCAGAAGACCTTCATTTCGTCCACATTGAGTTGACGTTCAGCAATGATGCAATGTGATGGGAGCCTCACGGCAGCACGGCAAAATCATCACACACACACACACGCATACAAAAGAGCAGGGTTCCAAAATGATTGCCTCCATTAGCCCCGGTACGTGTCACTGGATGTTGCATCACACACGTATCACGTCGTCCTCAGCGCTGCAATCAGAGTGCAGCAGCAGAACATCAAGATATTGCTGCCGAGTTATTTGTCTAGACTCTGGGGGAAGTGGAAATAAAAAAGTAAAAAAAAACCTTCTACACGCACATTACTGAATCTGATTTAAGAAGGAACACCTGTAGTATACATGTCTAATGATCGTACAAACATGATCATGAAAGGGACGAAATGGAAACGCTTTAGATGACTTCTGAAAATTACTTGAGTTTGTAATTAAAGCCGGATTTAAAACGTGCCTGTTTCAAACTTGCGTATAGTCAATAGGCTGACTGCAACAGATGATGGCCATTTCCTACAGTCGCACCAATAGTGGGGCTACCCTAGTTGGCTGAGTTTTGGTTTTTGTGCCAGGATATGCCAGGATGTGTCAGGGTTGTCTCTTTCTCCCCCGTATTAGTCATGTGGATACGACCCCAGCCTCCTGCTAGAACAATTCACCTCCATTGGCGGGACATAATTCAGAGTTATTTTAGCTCCTGGTGCCGCATAGCAGAGAACAGCCCCCCCTTTTATGCTAGGTTCCTCTCAAGGTTTCTTCTTATCAGCTAAAGGAGTTTTTCCTTACCACCATTGCTTTAGGAGTGCTTTCTGTAGGCCTGGGCCCAGGAAATATTGTACCATTGTCATGGGAATAAAAGCATGAATTGATTGATTGACTGATGGATTGAGTCTGAATGAAATCCAAACTCATCAATTATAATAAACAATGAAAACAGCAATTAGGTCCAAAAATGTCAGCTTTAGGTGAAAGACAAATGCTTGTCTATTGTCTATTATTAGAAATACAAAAGAAAAAGTTTGGCTTTTTTTTGTCCTTTAGTTTTAATTGGAACAGCAAGTGTTTTTGGAGCGGTTTCAAGACGATATCCTGACACACAATTAATGGTGAAGCTGAAAGCCAATATTTTATGCATTCTCCATTAATCTTCCTATTTAACTTACAAATTGCATTTCCCAAACCACAAGACGAGTCCAGCTGTACAAAACAAACAAAAAGAACATTCAAACAGAATGTGAGCTTACACAGACACAGCCTGCATATCAGAGCCTTTGTAGGGTAGGCGGTTTGTAGTGTCGATTACTATAGGGAAAAAACTCAGTTCTGAATCCTAACCTAAGTAAAAGAGAGCAAAAACGGGAAATATGACTGTAATTTTAAATGAATCACAAGAGAAACATAAATGTATTCACACTTATTATTTTTTTCCAACAATTAGTGAACGTAAAGCCTTCAGGTAATATCTACAGCCCGACTACATTTTAGCATTACAGTACTTCCATAGGGTTTTTCGCCTTGATAAAAAACTTTATCATAGCAAAACTTGTGACAAAATAATAAAGTAATTGCTGTAGCTCAGGGGACTAAATTTAGAGATGTGTTCGTCTCTTTGCTCTATCAGTTTTGTGGGGAAGTGTCTATAGGCCTACTATATGGTGGGTATTGTGAAGAGATTTGATTGAATGTTTGAATCTTCAGACACCAAATGTGCGGCTTTCTACACATCTTCCTCCTAATCTAATGTGTGTTTTAAATTAATTCATTTTATATCAATATAAACTGCTCTGGGTTTATGTTCATTCTGTCGTAATGATCCATTATTTATTTAAAATATTTTTTTTTAAATCAAAGAATAGGTGGATGTCTTGAGAGACGTGGGTTGCAAAATGTTCTAGTTCAAAATAATTTTACATGTAACAAAATTATGTCACAAATTGTAAACATGGAATAAATGGTAACTAGTTAAAATATGTAATATAATACTGTAAAGCAACTAATACAAAGTTTGAGATTTTTGTCCAAATAAAACATTAACAGATTCCTTTTTCACTGGAAATCCAGTATCTGGAAAAAAATGCGAGGCATCTGCTTTTTATATTTGATCAAAATTACCCAGCTGCATTTAATGGGATTCTTTCAGCCAGTTAATTGACGGGTGTCGGTAACCTTTAAAAGAAAGTCCTCAAGGGCTGTCTTCCATTTAAAACACAAATGACAAAATATAAACCCCTGAATTTAATCCAGTATAAGGGTATTCCCACAATGCACAATTAATGCTAACCATAGCGTATTAAATTACAGGGGTGGCAAACCTCTGGGTCCTCAGGGGTGGGGCACAGCCCTGCTTTAGTCTCTGTATTGGACTTGTCTTTTGCCCCCCCCAAACCCTCTCCTCCTTATTTTCATTAATACTAAAGCCCGGGAAGGCAATGTGTCATAGTAAGTTTACAAAACTACCATGTCCTCTGGAAAAATGCCATTTAGGGATGGTTGGGTTGCCCCTGAAGGCATCCTTCTTGAGCCCAGGCTCACAACTATTATAAAAGTTATTACCCTATAGATTATTCATCAAACACCCGGCAAAACGGATTGCTTGCCAGAGGGGTAGCTCAACGCTGCGAATCTAGCACACGGCGATCTCTAAGGCCTAAACCGCCCCAATTCCACTTCCATGAAACTCCCACCGTTTTCATACGAAAAGAAATAAACCCCTTATTCATAGTCACGGAAAGCATGGACGCAGGGCTGTTCACATCCGCGCCAGGCGGAAGAGCCGAAGGTTTTGAAAATGTGTTTTTTTATGCGTCGTGAGTTGGCGGAACCGTAAAATAAATAAAAAATAAAAAAAGGTGGTGGGGGGAGGTTGGGTCACGCTCCTGGCTTGAAACAGGTGCATTATGCACGCATATAATAAAAACAACATCCTTTAATTAAGTCCCAGTGAAAAATGTGCTGCCAGCGTTGAATTGCGTACCAGACGCATTCCGAGGCCTTGAGTACATTTGTGATTATTGCAGTGTGTTATTGCATCACTTTGTCTTCATAATGTTACATGTCTAGGTGCTTCTTATAATGGATTTAACTTTTTTGTTTTCCACATACACTATATGGGGCTGTTGTCTTGCCTATTATAAATCGGAATTATAAATCATGTGGTGCAAGAAAACATGGATTATTAGCGATTAAAAGTAATTATTGAAAATATTTTTACTCCTGGGCTAGAAAATATGGGAGCCTTGAACCACATAGTGATGATGGGCTGCGTGTGATTTTCTCTTTGCTTCTGCTTTTTCTCTGTGTGACTAACAGGTAGTCACACAGGTATCTTAAACAAACCCAATGAACCTGAATTCCTCCATGCAAATTAAGCTTTCTTGCCCAGCAACATCTTACCAAGTCTTGCTTACCAGCCTCTCAAATTCCCATATGGTATTTTTCTTAGTTCCAAGGTTTGTAATAACTCACAAAGTGAATGGTTTGGAAAGTAAGGCCCCCATACCACCAATCGTCAAGTAGGAGACTGACCAAAGCCGTGAAGAGGGCGTATGCAAGACATGGGATGTGTGTATGAAGAGGAGGGGTCAGAAATGGCTGTGGAATGCAAACAGTTGTTATGTATGGTGGAGAACAGAAGAGAGCATAGAATGGATCGAACATAAAATTTGTGTATGACCGCTCTCCTTTTGATCAAGAAGTATTAAAAGATTTTTTAAATGAAAACTGTCTTAACGAAAAATCCTTTGTTGTCTCTCGTTAAAAGAATCTGGATCACAACTTTTGATCTAACAGCGAAAAGAATAAGTTAGTAAAGAATTTCATGAGAAGGCACCATCGTATTGAAACAGTAACAGTGTATTCAAGACAATAACTTCTGAATACGAGATACTAGTTTTGTCGTTTTTTTCGTAAAGTTATGTCGTAGTCTTGGCAAGTTATGTGGCATTCTCGACAAGTTATGAGGTTTTCTTTGTTATTTGCCCCCTGCCCCCCCAACGATTTTGAGCTTTGGTGGATCAGTAGATGGTGAACATGGCTTACTGTACATTGAGATTCACCGCTGCTATGCACCCATGCAGGTCCATTCGAGTTGGGAAGATTGACAAAAGTCTTTTGTCATATTTTTATTTTCCAACAACAATAAAGAAAAAATGTTAACTGTCAGCATGGAAGGACAATATTTTGCAGGACTCAGGAGAGTCTTGGGAGAAATAGGCTGTATAGATGAAAATACTTTTCAGATTATGTGGACGTTGCGTGCTATATTTTTAAAGAAATAGAGGCATCGGGACAAATGCTGGCGCATTTAAAATGCATTCAGCATAGGTTGGTTGTGACGAGACAAAACGTGAGACTCCTTCTAAGTACTCTCTAAGACCCAGTTGGTGTTCTGTACTGATGCAGTCTATTGTGTAACATACAAAGATAAATTCACGGTGCTCTTCGATAAAGCAAAGAAATACACCTTTCACTAGTTTGCCTAAACATTTTCACACGAATACTGCGTCAGGAATGCAGTAATCACATTAAAAAAGATATCACAATGCATTGGATGTATTTTGTAGCATTTGACTGTTAGTGTGCTTTCCAAATCACATTCTCAACCCATTCTCAATGTGCTGGATCACTGAAATGTATTGAAAACACGATGAAGCATCTTCCCAGAATGAAACAAAATGCAAAATTTTGCCTTTAAAAAATATATAATGACATAAGTAGGAAAATGCCTTTAAGTATGTATAGTGTACAAATGTTGTGAATATCTGTTTTAACCAACGAAAAAAAATTGAGAACTTCCCACAGAACACAATGTGCAAATCACCTCAGACTGAAGGTATGGTAAACTTTTCATAAAACATTCTTCTGGTATTTTGTGTTCTCAGTGAGAGCTGATGATGGGTATGGGTCCCACAAACAAAATGTCCTGGTAAGATGACTTGATGAGTCACTCGGTGTTGTTCTTCATCAAGTAGTCATTCCTAGTTCTGTTGAGAAAATAGTCCTCATCTACCATTTACAATGCAGTTCTGGAGATTCTGTCCAATAACTCAGCACCACAGTCAGAGTGATGGGACATGACCAACCTCAAAAACACACACACACACACACACACACACACACACACACACACACACACACACACACACACACACACACACACAGCTTAAAATGAAACAGTGTGCTGATTCCTGAAGCCATTTAAGGAAAGCCTGTGTCGTGGACTTGAATCCACTAAGAAAACTCTTGTTTTAAGAGTCATGTCACGTGACATCTTCATGATGAGACAAATCCACCACGAAATGTCTCTCAAGTTCACAAGCCCCGGAGAACAGACATCTGCGCTTGCTTTGCAGTCAGTGTGTGACGCTCCAGGGTTTTTTTTATTAAATGTTCAGTACAGAGGCTTCACTCAACTTAATTTCTGAGTACTATGTACGTGGGATCAGAATCTGATTAAATAGAAAAAACAAAACAATGATATACCTGGGAAAATATCATGCAAATCCCAGTCATCAGTTTTCTCTTACTTTATTTGACTGTCTGGGAACTGACTACGTAACACTGCACAGCGTACACAGCTAATTATCCCTGATCAAAACAGGTAAAAAGAAACCGTAAAACAAATTTATCAGATCATGAGCAACCCTCTGCAAATATCTTCATGTGAATCAAAGGGGTTCTTCAAGTTCTGGAGTGTTATATTTTTGTCTATTTTTTTTGCACTACGTATTTATTTCAAAACACTCCTGGTCCTTGAGGACCAACAGGTGTGCAGGTTTCCATTCCACTTGAGCACTCAACGGCTTAATTAAATTAATTATTGCACTGAGCGAACCCGTTTAGCCTTTTCACAGAGTACTGATGCCTTAACCTTCATTTTCATTTTGGGCAAGATTCCATCTCACTGTTTAGCACAAACCAGGGCAGCAGTATAAACTACCAACCAAGATGTTCTCTTGCTGTGGATAACGGACTGTTTCAATAAGGCTAATCAGCTGTGCTGAGCTGATCTCTCCTATATCAGCTTGTCCAGTTTTTTGAAAGACTGCAGGTGGCTCAGTCTGACGTTGGTTTTTACCTGGCTTAAGTGGTGTTCTTACAACTTAACTTCCATTCATCTTCAGCAGAGCATCATTTATAAATAGTCTCCTCCATGGAGAGACTCCACACCCATCCTCTTCACTTTAAGGTCTTCAATTCTCAGAAATTAATTTTATCACAAAATTGTGACTGCCATGAAATATGAATACAACAGGAACATTGATTCTATACAAAAATGTCAATCAATAAGATTTACCAAACATTTTTTCTCTGCTGCCTAAAATATTCTCCTCCTGGGTCAGCTGCAAAAGAATGCCAAATCAGAATGTACTCGGCACAAAATCAGTCCCCCAGTAAATTATTGTTATGTAGGACTGTCACTTGCCTACTTAGAAAAAATTCCAATGAGTTTTTACAGCTGAGCCACAACACTGAAACAGCTGTTGTAAAACATTTAAATGGTTGACTGGGGCTCTTTGACTTTCTTGAGTTGCCTTCAACACCCTTGATCATCAGTTCTAAAGAATGGTCACCACCCCCTGGGAAGCTTGGCGAGCGGTACTTTCTGATCAGCTGGCATCAGTTTGTACAGATAAAAGAGGCTCCATGTGTGACATGCTCTTAAGCGGTTTAAAAAGCAAAACTCACTCCTTATGCTGACCCTTGGGGGAACACGTTCCGTGAGAATCCGGGAGGAGACTTGCATATGTGTGTGACATAAGAAACGATAATTCTAGGGTTTAATTTAGACAGGATGGATATTCTGATTCTTGATCTGAGACAGCTTTGTGATAATTTGACCGAGGTTGTGTTTAATACCGCTTCTGTAATTTTGTAATCCCAACAGTGATCTCTCATTGCGCTCATCTGAACCAGTCCCAGAAAAGCCATAATAAAAGTGAAAAGCCTCTTTTCTATATTTTCAACATATACAACATTTACAAATTACAAATTACATTATAGATCCAGTTGAAAATAAAAATCCTTATTTTATTAATGTTTATGTATTGTCTTTAAGTCTTTGTTTCTGTCTGGTAGTCCAGACTTTATTTAGTGCAGGTTCTGCAGTATTGTAGCACACAGCACCTGCTAGACAATGTTGGTCAGTAGGCAAACATGTTTGTGTAATTAGTAAGTGTTTTGAATGAACTTTTCTGTTTTGTGCCTGTTTAGCAGTTCAATGTATACTGAGATACACAAATGCATTAAGTTCATCTTCACTTGGAGGTGGGTTTTTCTTGTGCTGTTTTCTGTTTCTGCAAGTAACATGGGAAACTCTGCACAACGCTTTTTATAGTTTTTTTGTAACTCAAAAACTCACACTGTGTTTTTCACACAGTGACATTTGAGAGAACTTCATACTTTCTGAAAACAAAATTTGTGTTCTAGCTTGGAAAATTCTTTGTTTAAACTGGCTGCAGTACTCAACCCTTGTCCTTGAGGGACAGACCCTCTACAGGTTCCAAACTAATTATCTTTTAAAGATGTTGTTTCAACATCAGAATGATAATAAATTCTAATCCAAATAATGGTTTCAATTATTCTTCACGGACACTGAAGCTCCTTTCTACTGTCAAGTTTGCAATAAGAAGCTGTAGATTTTTTCTCTCTCACATTGTAATTACATAATTGAAAAATCAGTTATTTAACTCAGTTCTTCACTCACAAAGAACATTTTGTTATGGTTTGCCTTCGGTGATTTTAGCTTCCACAACACTGGACAGGTCCTGCAGACTTTATTCTGTCTAGACTGTCACATCCTACAATGCAGGGTAGGTAGTTCAGATTTCATTGCGGTCTCTCTCCTCTCCATGAACTCAAAGTTAAGCATATGAGTGTTTACATTCCAAAGCCCGCGGGACCATCACCCGACCATTTCCCAGCAGAAAACGTGACTTGTCACTCCCAGTTTTCCCTCCCTCTCGATGAAGGAACTTGATTTTGCTCCTTAATTGTCTGTAATGATGTTTTCAGATTGAGTTCCACAAGTGTCACGCTGACTTGTCCTCTAATTTTAATCTCTGATTTCAAGACCTATCGTAATTCCTTTAAAAGACATTTAAATAATATGCAGTCAGTTTTAGTTATAAACTGCCGGCTATGCTTAATGTATACATCAACTTTTTATTGACCTTTTGGGATTATTGGTCAATAAAACACGGTCAAGTCAATCCAAAAAATAAATTAGCTGATTTTGTAGATTGGTTTAAGGTTTGATGAAATGTCTTTGTGTAGAGAATAAACAAATGTGGGGGAAAAAACAGGCACGAGTCTGGAAGAAGTTGTATGCAAAGGACGCAGATTTCAGATATTGCAAGGCGAGTAAAAAATAAAACAATCCAGTTGAAATTTACACATAACGCTACGGTAATCTTTTCCATTTAAAGCAAACTGGAAATAATTGATTCAGTCTAATTTATTAGCACTCAAGCAGAAGACCTACAAATGATTTTCTGTGGTTTTTAGATGTTTTTTTCTTTCTTTCTTGAAGCGTGAAGAAAGCTTCATTGCAAGCTCGCTGAACCTGCTGTGAAGGAGAAGCTTTAGTCTCTCAGGTTGGGATTTAGGGTCCATCAGCTGAATTGATTTGTTGTTGGAACTGATTTGACCATTTCTCACATATTAGCCTTTAAATCCACATCACGCCCTGTTTCCGAAAGGCAAACGCATCTTACCTTACGGTCGTCTAAGCAAATAAGGAAATAAGGGAGATAATTAGAATTAGAAGCCTTTATAAGTAGATGATCAAGATAATAAACACCCTAAAAAAATGTATTGCATCATTGAGTCACACATAGTTTCCCCGGCCAGCCTCCTATACTTTGAACGCCATGGAAAGAAAAGGCTGTTAACCAAGATGACGTGACCATCTACTTCAGTATCAGTTCACGGCCCAAAGTTAATTTCCCATCAGTCAGATGTTGCATGCAGAATATGTGGACACCTGCTCATCAAACATCTCGTTCCAAAATGAGTCGGCCCCCCCCCTTTGCTGCTATAACAGACTCCACTCCTCTGGAAAGGCTGTGATCAATGGGTCCCCACCAATTTTCATTTATGCCTATTATTTCAAATGTTTCTTTATGCTCAGTAGCGCTTTAAAAAATGCCTAGTGTTTTTAGCTTTCACTATTTATTATGTATTTATATGTCTTGAACTATTTGCTACTTTTATTACTACATTATATGTATTGCTGTATTATATTTATTATTGTTAATATGTGTTATGGACCGAATATTTGTATTTTTACCTAGGCCTAGGCAACTATTCTATTTAAATTGTTATTTATGGTTTTTACCTCAAACTTGTGATTCATTGTTTCCGTTGTTTTAACCAATTTTTATATTACATGAGAGGGCCCACTTGCATAGTATCAGAATGTGGGGATGGTAAGTGGTGGGGACAGGTAGTAAATTAATTTAATTACAGGACCTTGATTATATGTTCAAAAGTATAGCTGGAATTTAATTTTGTGGCGATCTTAATTTAGGTTCTTTGTGTGGGTTCCAGTTTGATTCTGGGGGGGGGTATATCCGAACCTCAGAGTAAATGAGCCGCACGGACTTGCAATCTCCCAAATTAGCTGCAATTAACAATCAGGGAATTGTTTGACGGCACATCTGCCTGATTAATTTATTAAGGGTTTTAAGTGGCCACCAATTGAGGAATACCAGTCAGACCAGGTGTCTGTGTTTATGAATGTATTAAGAATCTAAATTGAGGAGTAAATGTTCTAGGCTTTGGGGTTAATTGCTTAATTGGAAGCTGTTTAGTTTTCTCCCTTGCCAGAATCCCGGCGTGTTGGGGGCTAATTTTTAAACATGCTGTGGAGGGAGTCAGTGTAGGTCAGGCTTCCTGGGGTATAACCATTGTTAGGAAATTGGCATACAGACTGCTTCTAAGTGATCTTATTATTGGCCAGCCTAAGTTTCAGACTTAATTAGTAAATTGACTATATTTATTTTGATCTGTAAGTAGTATTCTTCTTGTTGTTTATTTATTTATTTTTGATCTGTAAGTAGTATTCTTGGTGTTTTTGAGCGAGATTTCCTATCACTACTGGAGTTTTGGCACATGTCTCAAAAATGAGTCACTTAAACAAAATTACCTCGAACCCTGTCTGTTATCACCTCTTGACTTCTGGGTTCCAGCATGCGCAAAGAGTCTAAGGGTATTTGAGACAAAGGCTTTCCAATAGCCATTGGAATATTACTGCAGCCACTTGCTTTCGTTCAGTCACAAGAACACCGGCGGTTGGCCACTGATGTTGAGCGATTAAGCCAGGCTTGCAGTTGCTGTGACAATTCATCACAAAGGTGTTTGAAGAGGCTGAGATCAGGGCTCCGTGCAGGCCAGTCAGATTCTTCCGCACCAATCTTGACAAACCATTTCTGTATGGACCTTGCTTTAGACATGGAGGCATTGTCATGTCACAAACTTGAACTACGTAGTAAGTGTCATAGACACAGGCTATGCTTCAGCACATTAAGTTCCCATTTGGGGCTTGTGTGGCCTACCACTTCGTGGCTGAGCTGTTGTTACGGCAGTTAAAGTTAACCGGGGCAGCTCTAGCAGGATATAAACTGACTTAGGTGACATCCTATGACGGTGCAACGTTAAAAAAGATGAGTGCTCCAGGACAGACCATTCTACTGCCAATATTTGTCTGGAGACTGCATGGTGGTGTGTTCAACTTCACATAGCTGTCAGCAATGGGTGTGGCCAAAATAGCTGAATTCACCAATTAGAAGGGGTGTCCCCATACGTTTGATTATGTAGAGTACATTGTGATGCAATGTATTCTGCCTCCTTCAGTGTTTTCCTGGATAATCACCTGATTTTTCTGGCTGTTTTTGGATTTGTGTCTATGTTCCCATAAAACATCTTATTTAGGAATGCCTTTGTTTAATTTGAATCTTCAATTATGTTTTTTTTGTTTTTTTGTCATTTATTGCCTTGCAGTGGAGGATTATGAAACAACCTCCCTGGCCATTTAAGGGCATCGTTTTACTGTCTGTGATAACTTGTGGAATGATCATGGAATAACAGAAGTTGTTTTGGAAGCACTCTTGCAAGGTTCATTATTTCCCATTACATTTTCTTTAGTTAAACCTAAACTACTTCTCCAAGTTTCTAGCATGCTTTTCTCAATAATTTAAGGTGTGTGTGTGTGTGTGTGTGTAATATATATAACATCTTCTCCACTCCTGGAACTAAATCAGGAGTGAATGTTCCCCCTTTTTTCTTTTTTCTAATACCATTTTGTTCTTGTGTTGAGTGCCATAAGACCCTCCAGCAACTATTGGCTTTCTGGGCTATAGCAAACAGAAGTGGTTAAAACCATCTAAGAAGGCCTAGGATGACTGTTTTACGGCACTTGACAACACAATTCCTTGTGCCCTCGGCTTATATTTTACCAACATGAACGTTGCTGGGTTTGTTGCTTTGTTTTCTCCTCTGTGCCACATTTAAGTTCAGAGCAAGTTGGAAACGGCGCTGGATTTGCTATTGGCTCTTTAAGAACTCGTGCCCCTTTAGCCAGCTTCTTGTTTGAACTGGAGGTTTGGCTTCAAGAGGTGTTCTGTATTTTACAGCTTTAATTCACCGCAGGGACCGTTGTCAACTTAGGAGAGTCTTTTATGCTTCATTTCATGAGTCCTGGCCTCCCTGATATTTTGTCCCCGAGCAGCTTTGAAATCCACTGCGAGACCTGAACATGCTACCTTTTTGAGTTTTTCTGATCTACCTTTAACTCTCTGCTTTCTCTTAAAATAGTAATCCTTCTGCTTAATTTACACCTTTTCTGAGCAGATCTACTACCAAACTGAGAACAACACTCTATCACTTGGAGAATAACGACACTTAGCAGATGTTTCCTCTTCCTGGCTGCTCACTACCCTCATAATCCCATAAAGATCCCCAAAGATTCACTGGTAAATATCCTTAAATGTTTCTCCTCCATGCTTCAGCACACACGAGGGCTGTCATGCTGCCTGGTGGGTGAGCCCCAGTGGAGTCCCTGGCTAATTAAAATTAGTAACCGCCACAACCGCACAGACCATTAGCATACGAGTGGTTTCCAGTCTTGAGTTTATGCTGCATTGCCCCACACCCCCACCGTAACGCGTTCTCTTTTATGGATGAACTTGGCTTATCCGTTTCCTCTTCGTGCTCTAGCAGACTGACTTCATGCTGTCTGAGTGTCAGCCCATGAGAAGTCATTGGGCTTTCCAGCACGACAAACTATTAGGCCTGAGCTGAGTGAGCGTGCGTGCCTACCTTAATGCTATTTTCCACGAGTTCTCTTCACAGCCTCTGGGGTTCGGGATTAATTTTCCCTATTTACTCCGGGGTTTCAGATTTATTTTTTTCCCTCCCCTCCGGAAAACGCAATCTGTTCGGCGCTTTGACAATTTTTTTTTGTAAAAATGCGCTATTACAAATGAAACTTTGATTGAGCGAGGCTGTGTTTTAATGTTAATGAGCTGCATCGTGTTACGTAACGTTAAATCTGCAGATGTTTCAGCCTCAAAGTGAATTGTATATATTTTAACATCCACACTCCCACACGAGGCCCGGAGCCCCAGTGTGTACATGATTAATTCTCTGGTGAGGATCGGTGATCTCCTTGCAGCCCGGCCCTTTGCTTGTGTCATAGCCCCCCCTGTGGGAACCTCCACACGGTAATGAACGACGGACAGAAGGACCTGCCAGGCTCAAGTATTTGTTGAGAATCGCTTACTGTGAAATTAGGCATTTAATGAGAGCTGAAGAACATGCCAGAAAAGAGAAATGTGCCAATTACCATCACTCCCTCTGATCCTTGATTGTGTCGCAGCGCTGCTTGTTTCAGTACCCTAATATACAGATTTTTCTTCTTCTTCTGATTTCTTGTGGTATATGAGCTATTTTAGTTTTAACCTGTTTCTTGGATGATTTTCATGTTTATTTTACACTGGGCTGATTTGGCAGCAGTTGGCTTAAGATGGCCGCAGTTTTATGCCGTTGTGCTTTACTGGTTTAACTGCCAGCTCGTTTGATCCATGCGTTGACATGAATGCAGTATCTGATTACAAAGCCAACCCTAACAAGTACGGTAATATTTAGTGTACAGGGTTTCAGCCTTGGGCATTCAAAAAGAGCAATGACGGCTCAATGAAAGCTTGTCTTACGCATGTGCACGGTGTCCCATTTTACGAATCTGCCAAATTTTCTGAAATTTCCCAACAGTATTTTCCACTCGCTGCCTATTTCTGAAAAATTAAATAGGAAGGGCTATACCAGCCAAGGGGAAGAACAATCTTGAGTAAATCAAAGACTGGATTTTCACTTGCGAGGTGTGGTACGTTTTGCTGCTGTTTTGCAGTCGGGAGCTCGTCAAGGTTTACATAAATTGCATAAATGCCGTTATTTACTGGGGCAAACAAATATCCAAGGCCTCTTCGAACAGACGTGCGACGTGTGAAGCCACAGAAGACCAGGTTCAAAGGCTGGGAATTGACTGCAAATCAGAAAAAAAGAAAATGGATGGCCTTGATTCCGAAGCACCGATGGCGGATAGCTTTACAGCCAACAGGATTATAAAGATCCAATTAAAGTTCGATTTTAAATGGTAATGGCATATGCTTGGGCACTGGCCACTTACCTTAACGAGTGTCTTTTGGGACAGCGCTTATAGATTAACAGTGGTGAGTGGACATCAAGGATTCCTACATGGCTTCATCCATTTTTATGGTCCATTTATTCACAGCGATTGGGTCAGCACCTGGGTTGGTAGCAATACAATGGGGAGATAGTAAGGACAGAAGGACAGATTTAATCTCTTGTTGATTTTAAGAGTCAATACCTGTCACTTGGGGCAATCCATCAACCCCTCTCAGCTATTGGCTGTTTGGTGGAATGCCGAGGCTACCTGAAACGAGCAACGAGGGGCATGCGCAAGCAATTCTTCTGATAAAAACAGAAAATCGTTCCAATACGGACTGCTGAAATTTCACTGGTTTAATTTAACTGTTAGCATGTGCAATGGTTAAATCAAACCAATTTAGCAAGCAAAAGAAGCGCAATGTGTATGATTAACTGCTTTTTGTTCTTACTCCTTGGCATTCGGCCGACAGTATTGGTAACTGCTGTGATTCCATTAATAGATAAAAAAGGTTATTCGTCATTTAGGTACCACTAATCTTTTCATTTAAATAACCCTGGGTGGGTGTGCCTAGCCATTATGTCATGGAAGCAATTAATTCAAACTGCATTTATAAGCATTAGTGACATGAGGAAACTTACCAGGGTCTCATTATACACCGTCATGAATCTGGCTAGTGGTTAAAATTCCTGACCACATTGCCCTAGAGTGTGCCCCTACTTTTGAATAATATTCTATTCTAAGAAAAG
>JAOVYW010073904.1:0-19176 GCA_025775045.1 Hiodon tergisus
AATTACTCATGCACATCCAAATGTCGTATATGGGTTTGGGTACATCCCTGACACTGACTAATTTGCTCAAAAAAGATCTGGCTGATAAGACTCATAAAGTCTGATCCTGGGTGAAAACAGGAGAGAAGACATCAGTCAGATCAATCGGCCATTCTGCAGGCAAGTCAGGAAACCTAGCAGCCACTGAGCGTAACCGTTATCTTGTTATCTTGTAGTTCTGTCCAAACAGGCATTGCCCCAATATAATTCCAATCGGTCTATTGGTTCTGGCCAAATTAGATCAATTCCTGTTGTGAAATTAATTTGAAATATGCTAGTTCATACTGTTATTTTTAAATATAGCCCAGATCTGATACCAGAATAATTTTTCTATAAAGCACCAACATCATATGGAAGGGTCAATGCCAGCTAGGGGGGATTCTTGTTTGCTTTTCGTGTTGGTAAGACTAAATATTTCATGATTGTACTAAGGGTGCATGCTCTATTGGCCGAGGCTGTTTTTTTGGCTCCCAGCTTCCTGTCGTGTAGTTCATGACAAAATGTTGTGTAGTTCATGACAAAAACAAACTTCAGGAATTTCCTAACAAGGCCATGTTGATTTGAAAAAGAGGGCAAACCTTGATGAACAATACAGTGTTTGATCATTCTAAAGTTGGAGGAGTTTTTAGGTGTTGACTCTCATAACTATGAGAGACAATTGTCTAATTGTCTGTTCCCCAACGAGATGCTGGAAGCAGATCCAAAACGTGTGTTGGGGAACAAGATTGGCTTCGTATGGAGCACTAGAGCTGGGTAGTGGTCACATTCTTTCGCAGAAAATTAGACACTTTGCATGGACGGTCTTGACAAACTTTGTAATTGTGGCACAAATACTTTTATTCTTCAGTCCCCATATTCCTTTTCCCTGTCTCCATGATTTTCTTCTGGATGTTTGGCTGTCCAGATGTTAGATTTGCACAGGTTAGCTCTAGCACTTTAGTGTCCTTTTTTGGGTTGTGACCCCACACCCGTGTAAACCAATCCCTGTAATTAACTAGTCTTTTACCTTGGGTAAAAAAATTGTGGTCCCCATTAGTATTTACTTACATTGAATGCATTTGACAGGAGAGTGATTTAGTCTTAAAATTTAAAGAGCCTCCAGGCTTTTTTTATTGTAAGCTTTGCTTGTGTGAAATCATTTGTGAGTTGTGATAGTTGCACATATTTTATGGCCCCTATGAATAAAATAAATGATAAATAAACTGATTTGTACGGAAACTAACAATTGCAGTCAAAAAAAACATTTTATTTTATAATCCTGCCTTGTGTGTTATACCAGGGATTCTTTACAACCTGCTTGATTCAAAGTGTAAACTGACCAGTGACAACATTTGCACAACGTTTACGTAATGTTGCAGCTGAAAGACACATCAGAATCATATTGTGCAAATAAATTGAGATAATTTTGTATCATTATTTGAATATGTTTGTGAGGGACAGATTGCACACAAAAAGGTCTATGTTAAACCAGCTGGAGTTAAGAAGCGCATGACTTACTTAAACTATGGAAGGTTAACATAAAACACTTGCCAGGAATTTAAAAAAAAATATTTAGCCGCAATGACGTGAGGAAGGTTATGACACTAAAGTTAACGCAAAGCGGAGGGCTTTCTAGATCAACTTAAGTAATTAACGTTATGCTGAAAATGATCTACACACACAAACAATTGTGTGGCTGTAACCCATGTTACTGATAACTCTAAGTCTCAATACGCATGCCGTGATCAATAGCCTTTCACTTGGCAGCCTTAGAGTTCAGTTGGTTGCAGGGCTGAAAGATTCTCTCTCCTCACGCCCCAGCTGGAGGTTGCAGCTGCAGAGAGATATATCCCTTCTTAGGACACAACCGCAGGACTGCAGTAGGAGAGCAGCACAGCATAAGAGAGAGCGAGATAATGTTGGTTCTCTGTTTTTAAGGAATACTGTGGTTTTATGGCCTGCTAATGTCTCTCTGTGACTGAGCGCTGGAGTTTGAAAGTAGCAGCTAGACATCTCTGGTGCCAGAGAGAGGGAAATTTATTTTGCTTGGACATACCCAACCTGTATAGCAAAAGGACAACCCTCAGGATCAGAATCTCGTGCATCATTGCTCAATTAGTAGAATTAATAATCCTTCAAACATTTTCCTGCATAGTCTTTTGCTGCCGTTGATGAAATGCGCACATCATCCATGCTTGCAATTGTAACGTATGTAAAATTATATTTACACCAAGTGCGGTAGAGTGCTCTGACAATAATAAGCTACTGCTTAACCACCGGCTGTTTTTAGTTTATGCACCGATTTTAGCACTGTGCTATTAAAAGGTTGAATAAGCACAGATTGATCAGCGCATCAGATTGCGGATTGCAAAAGCGAAACTCCATCGATTCCCCTGCTCGGCTGACAGCTAGGCTTACCAGAAGAAATCTCATTAAAAGATGTGGAACCCTTCCATATTTACATTTGAGCTGTGTTTGCCATCTTCCTCACAGAAGTTTTTAATTAGAGAGGCAACCCTCCTGGCCAGAATCAATATGGTTCAGACTCACTTGGATTCCCGGAGTAAATAACTTTGCAGTGGGACCTTGTGACACAGACAGATGGATAGGGGCTTCTCACAAATTTATGGCACGATGCCATCAGCAAAACTCTGAAAACCGTTTGGTGCTGAAGAGTCCTCCATCCCTCCCACGATCAGACAAACCCATCTCACATTTCTGGATTTCTGTTGATGAAATAAATGATACAAAGTAGTTCTGTCACAGATTTTTTTTGGTTGATCTTCTGTAAAACTAATGGTTCACAAGCATTGTATTTATTTGTTTTAGTAACATTTTAAAATGGCTTTTCAAATAAGTAAAGGTTTCGTCATCCAGTGATGGGATTCCTCTTTGCGATTTTGCCTCCGTATTTTAAAATGTATTTTACTGACAAAATTTCAAACAGTAAAAACAAAATAGCTGTTTTTTTTGGCTTCCGTTTTAGTTTTATGTAGTGGGGGAGTAGAATCTGCCTAATTCCCCTTTGATTCCGTTTTAGTTTTCAGTAGTGAGGGAGCAGAATCCGCCTAATTCACCTTTGATCCAGAATATGTGCTGTGCTCCCCTTTTTCTGCCTCTGTTAAAACTTATATATATATATATATATATATATATTATATATGGGCAATTACTACTCTCAGCTTCCCCTTCCCTTTCCCCTTCCACAAATTGCTTCATATCCCTTGTTGAACATTTACCCTTTGACTCTTCCTTGCAGCGCCATTTGTAATCATCGACTTGGTCTCTTGCTAACAAAGTTAGCATTTTATTCAGACTGAGCAGAATAAAGTCCAGACTGAGCAGTTTCTTTACTATGTTGATTTACAGTAGTAGATAAAAACACCAAGCAATATATATTTATATATCTCGCGCACTCTTTTAAATTTTACTTTTGATAACCTTTCCTTGGTCCTTACATGCTCAACGAATTATGTTCATGCTAGTTTCCTCTCATATCCCCTCTCACATTGCTCTATAGCTTGTTTTAGTTTTAGTTTAAAAAGTTTTATTTTATTTTATAAAAATGTTCACCGTCAGTATCCAGCATATTCGCTTTGATCCTTGTCAGTCTGCTTTGAAGAAAAAGAAAAACAACCAGAGAACTTGTGTATAGTCTGACTTAAAATTTTGTATCAATATTTCCACATGGTATTTTTGTTTTTATTCTATAAACTACTGACAACATTTCTCCCAAATTCCAAATAAACATATTGTCATTTAGAGCATTTATTTGCAGAAAATGACAACTGGCTGTGTGGCATGGAGCGTTATCCTGCTGGAAAAACCAATCCTCAGAGTTGGGGAACATTGTCAGTGCAGAAGGAAGTTTTTTTCCAGAATAACTTTGTACGTGGCTTAATTCATGCGACGAATCTGCTGGTTCCAGCCTTGCAGAAGCACCCTCAGATAATCACCGATCCTGTACCAAATTTCACAGTGGGTGCGAGACACTGTGGCTTTTAGGCCTCTCCAGGTCTCTGTCTAACCAGTAGACGACCAGGTGTTGGACAAAGCTGAAAATTGGACTCATCAGAGAAGATGACCTTACTCCAGTCCTCTACGGTCCAATCCTTATGGTCTTTTGCAAACCTCAGCATGGCTCTTCTTTGCTTCTCATTGATGAAGGGCTTTTTTCTAGCTTTGCACGGCTTTAGCCCTGCCCCTAGGAGCCTGTTACGAACTGCCCTCGCCGTGCACGTCACCCCAGCTGCTGTTTGCCATTCTTTTTGTAGGTCGCTTGATGTCATCCTATGGTTGTTGAGTGACATTAAAATGAGTTGGTGCTCATCTCGGTCAGTGGGGAGCCGTTTCTTTCGGTAGCTTTGTTGTCCGCGATGTCTGTTGCTTGACCTTGTTCTCTTTGAAATTTTAAGGATGGAAGTAACCTGATGCTCACCATATCCCTCTGCCAGTATAGCCAGAAATGAACCCTTCTTTACCTCACTCAAAACATGGTCAGTAGTTATTTTTTCATTCCAATTACTTTTGAGGTACTACTAGCACTATTAGGTTTTGACATCCAGCTGATCCTATTGCAAGAGGATAGTGATGACCACAGCAGTTGTTTTTATACTTTTAAAATAAGATTTGGTTCAGGTGTTCACTTAATCAGTACCTCATTAAATAGAATGAGGTTTGCCTGTTTTGGAATTCAACAGACACTGGAATGGAATGGCTGCCATACATGTAGAGATGCTGATTTCTGAAAAATTTGGAGTGGTGTTTAAATTTTTTCCAGAGCTGTATATAATGTAATCAACGCTGTCGTGCAGGTTTATGAGACAATTGGCAGGTAGATTGTCTCGCTTGCGTCTGTCTGTCCAGGTAATCCCAGACAGCCTCGTGATGTTGAGATCACGGCTATGTGGAGGCCATACCAGCTGTTGTAGAACTGCTTGTCTTTTCTTTTGGAAAATTGATGTTTGGAAATCTAAAAATTGCATTTTTCTGCTGACACTCAGAAGACAAAATGCAGAAGACAAAAAAAATGAACATCAAAGACTGTCATTTATGTAAAACCTATATATATTAACAATAAAAACATTTATTAAAAATAATTAAATAAATGAAATATTTTTTTTACAATTGTCAGATGTCCAAACAGGTTTGCATTATTTCACTCCATACATCCCCTTTCAGAAAAACACAAATTACCAGCCTTTTTTATTAGATTTTTTTAGCACAGAACACAGTCATTACTTTCTATTTTCTAAAAATGTTTAGTATGTTTTTGCAGTTCAGCTCTGTTTCTGGTAAAGTTCATTGTTCCCTTACTTAACAGCCTTTCATAGTTTACTTTGTGCATACTGAGACCCATTCGGCACGGTTAAATGTAATGTCTGCAACAAAAGAATTATTGACATGCAGCGTACACACTTTTTAATGGTCTTGTCAAACTGTCAGCCTTAAAAGCCAGCTGCTCTAATTAGCTATGGATTCTCCTGTCAATCTCCCTTTATTATTTATCGTAATGTTGTTTGTTCTCCCAGACCTATGAAACATTATAACAGGAAGAGTTTGAACAGCTGTTACCCTCAAAATTAAAGCAATCCAAGCTAAAAGTTTACTGAGAACTCTAGTCTCAGTCCATTTAAATGCATAAAGTGTTCAAAACTCAACTAAAGACCATCTAAAATCCACAATTTTCTGCAGTGACAAATGTTATGGGTTTTGTCTATAGTTAAAAAATCATGTGGTTAAAAAAACTTTCCTTTTCTTTTGTGTTAAACACTGTGCATGCATTCATTTAGGGAATTGCATGGTTCACAAATCAACCTCCTTCAGCTTAACCTACTTCTCCAAAGTTATTAACTGAATATATGTTACAGAGGATTATTCAGACATAATTGTTGTAGGTTTCTGAGTACCTATGTGGAAGATTTTTCTGCATGTCAAGAATGAGGTCTCCAGTCCTGTGAAAAAAAGTCTTTGATATTAATTTTTTTGTCTTCCACATAAGTGTGTCAGTAGCAATTTTTTGATTTCCAAAAGAAGAATAAGGAGTTCTGCAAAATATGGCATGGCCTCCAAAGAGCCGTGATCTCAACATCATCGAGGCTCTCTGAGATTAACTGGACAGACAGAAGCAAGTGAGACAGCCAAAGTCTGTAGCACTGTGGAAAGTTCTCCCAGATACTTGCCGATTGTCTTATAAAACTACGCGACAGCGTACCGGAGAGAACTGATGCAGTTTGAAAGGCAAAGGGTGGTTTATTGATAGAATTAATTGAATATTGATTGTATTTTTTTGGTTGTTTTATTATTATTATTATTATTATTATTATTATTATTATTTACTGTTTACTTCCCTTTAGTATTTATTGCACCCTGTTTATTTACAGTACCCTTTTGCACAGTCCTGTATATAATATCTTGAATAAACTGAGTTTTGTGAGCCCATGCTGTGAGTGGGTTACTGTGCGTAATAAAGGCGACACTCAAAACACCTCTTTTATTAGTATTGTTTGCTTTACACTTCATGGTTCCATCTGCACGAATATATATGTATCATATATAAAAACATTCATTTGTATAACAGTGAAAAAAAGCAATGTAAAAGGATTGTGTGTAAAAAAAAAAAGCCTTGATTTATCTGTCGACAGTGTCGTTACATGGTACAAAACAGAGACCCCAATTGAAAATCATCCTGGTTAAACTGCCCTTGTCTTCTTTTAGGAATCCAGTCATGCTCCAAAACTTTGGATTACTCATCAAAGATTAACGCGCCGGCCACTGAGACATGTGTGGGACTGTCAGTTATCCTATAATTCAGTGGATGTCTCTTGTTTAGTATACAATAAATTATCACTCGATATGACCACAATAAGAAGCATGAAATCATGGTCCTGACCAGTTCCAGTCTCTTTCTGTTTCTGATTCAACTTCAAAATGGGGGGAAATGGGGAGCAACAAAAAGAAAGCCCATTCTATTCTAAAATTCTAAGTATTTTAAAGATGTTATTTGATGTTATTACATTGTCTGTACTGACAAACATTCTTACATAGGCATTAGAATCTTTACGAACAAATTTAAACGCAACATTAAAAAATAAAAACAGGCCCTTAATTGCTTTCTGACATGAAACATGTTATTGAGGCCTGCTGCTTGGTAAAACAACTTTCCTCATCTTTATGGTACAGTACAATGAGGGAGTTACTTTTGACAAACTTTATAAGTTACTACCAACCATGCCTCATTATCTTCAACCAGAGGCCTTTTAGAATTCTTAAAAGTATACAAATTAAAGTAGGCCTGCTTAACATTTCCTGGCATTTGGGCAAGCACCAAACAGATCCGTTATGTTATAGCCAATTTATGGAAAACAAACAACAGAAGGTACGTAACATTGCTTCTCTTGTTTAATTTTCCACAGAGCTTTGCTGCACAATGCAGAACATGTACAATGGCCATCCAAGAGACTGCTCGTATTGGACCATGTTGATTTAGAGATGGAGGTGTGGGAGGGGGGAGCAGTCCTGCCAAAATAAACAGAGCGAAAGAAAAAAAAAGCTAAGGAAGTTAGACGTGCCAAGGATAGCAGCCAGAGGTAATTCACAACGCTCATTTGTCTAAATGTCCCATGCACAAGAGAAAGTGCAAACGGGGTATTCCGGGGTCCTCCTCATGGTGTTGCCAGGATTGTGCCCCCGCTGCTGTGAAGTGCAATGCACCACCATGGAAATATTCTAAGCAGCACGTTAGTGACACATGTCAGCAACGAACCCAGTTTTATATGCAGTATTTGTAAACAATAGTCATTTCAAATAAAGAAAACTTTTAAATAAATAAAACTAGTGCTAAATTCAAAATGCAAGACTTTCACACGTCATAAAAAGCTTATATTAAGCTTTAATTACAATTTTATTTAATACATTCAGTGGCAATGACCTTTGATTACATTATTTTCAGTATTTTCTTGTATAACGTGTTTCTACAGAAAATAAAATTAAACAGCAGCCATGTCACCATGCTGTGTTTTAGCATCTAACACAACAAAACCTTTTGTTTGATAGTCATTTCACATTAAAAAAAAAATTCTCAAAAAGTCAAAAGTTATAATGTTACGCAGTGTATCGTCTTGAGGTAGTATAAATGTGGTAGTGCAGACCAGTAGGCCCTTGTGACTTTGAGAGCTGTAGGCCCACAATAAGTCCCCAGCAGTTTAGGGTTGCACTTCTGCCAGGTATCAATGTCGTGCCGATGAGAAAAACAGTTAGTGGCACAGAGAGGCATTATGCCTTGAACACCGTAGAGTAGAGGACCAACTCTTCCAGTTCAGCCCGCCACCGTTGTTGGTGCCATAGAGCCTGCATGTGACATAACAATTGTGCTTTAGGCAGCTGAGTAAATGGCTAAGGATGGCCACTAACTGCTCAACTTTGAGCCACCTCTGTGACAACACGGTCCCCACCCCCATGTAGCTGGCATCAGTGTCCAAAAACGGGCAGCTGTGGATCAGGGTCAGCCAGGTTGGGGGCTTGAGGGAGTGCATCCAGAGGCACTGGAAAGCCTCCATGCAATTAACAGTCCAAATTAACTTAACACCCTTGTCAGTGATGAGGTGCTGCTGAGCCACAATGGCGGAGAAGTCGATCACATGCCTCCTGTAGTACGAGGCCAGGCAGACGAAACTGCGGAGAGCCAAAAGGTAGCAAGATTGCAGCCGATCGTGCACTGCTGCAATCTTAGAAAAATCAGTTGCCACACCCTGAGACCAAAGCGCTGGAGAGACCACCCAAAACAGCAGAGCAGGGTGATGGCGAAGTAGCGATGGCTGATTTTGTCTTGTTCGACTGAAAAGTCTTCAATGATTTGTAATGCGCTTCCTTCCAAAACAGCTGCAAGTTCATTCGCCTTTTCTGCATCAATGCACTGAACAAAGGGGGGTACAATTTCTCCGCAGAATATGAGTTCCATTAAATTTTTTCATTAAAAGATATTTTTGTGGGGTTGTCGGTTTTGAACATGATTTCAATGTGAATCTCTCTGTGAATGAAACATTTATACCAATGATTCATATTGTGAATGACTTGGGAGATGCATTGTAGTAGAAAACTCTCTGGGTACTTGCAAAGCCTGAATTGGTGATGTCTTTATTTGTTCCGTGATTGGTCAGAGACAACGTCACTCATAGGTGTGGGTGTCTTCCCCTCGAAATTGTGCTTCTCGCAAAGTTGTCACAGTCAGCAGCTTCACTTTTCCTCTGACTCAAACTATTTCTTAAGGTTTCTTTCCATTTTAGGAGGGATAAAATTGATTTGGGAAGGAAACTCAAGCCTAACAGTCATGGTATATTTAACAAAATAATTATTATAATTCAACATGGACATAGAGTCTGGTGTTTGTTGCAAGAAAAAGAAAAAAACTTATTTAACTTGAAATGTTAACATGAGTGGACTAACAGATAATGTTATTTAAAAACTTTCATCAAAACTGAAGACACAGAGATATAAATGTATCATTATGATGGAAAAGCATTTTGTGCTCAGTGCTTTTAACAATAGTTTTGTCACATATTTGTTGCACCAAAATGATTTAAAAAATAGAACAAGATTAAATAATAGAAAATATTTATATTTATAATGTTCCAAAAGTTAATATTTTGATGTAATGTAAAGAAAAAAAAGTTTTTAATGATAATGAAAATAGTTCCATGGATTTATCTGCATGCCTGAGAGTAAAAAAAAGCTGTAATTTCTGAGTCTATGAACTGAGATACGTATGATAAATGTGAACGTCTATAAATTGAATTTATCAATTGCATGACACTCTGACTACAAGTCAGTAACTTGCACAAAATGACAGATTGACTTCTTTCAAAACATTGCATCCAGCAACGGCATACGCCAAAAGGAGCAATTCATCATGATTTTGTAGTATTATTACTAAAGCTGTGATGCTAATGGCTTTCATGAATGCTGTCCTCCTTTACAAATATGCTGTGGTCATGCAGTTGCAGTCTCTGAAGGTACTGCTGTATTTGGCTGGGAGCTCCATCTCATTCTACTAATTACAGATAATGATACGGTTGATACGCAAGGGTATGACTTAGATTCGTGAGCAGGTTAAAGGAACTTTGAGCACTTATGTTTATACTTCTCACAAATAGTTTAACTTTACCACAAAGGTAGCATATTCTATGCTATAATTTATTTTTATTTTTTTCTGGTCACTGCGTGGTCAGAAACAGGGAGATGAGGGTCATAGGTAACTTTTATTTCACATTTTCTAAATACTATCATTTTAAAAAGCATAAGAACCCCAACTCCAAGCTTGACTGTCCATCAGCCCAGCTATGGGCGTGTTCTCAGGGCTTGAGGGTGTGGCCCGGGCTGTGTGCCACACTCCTCCCACCCCAAAATGTGGCCGCATGGCTCATTCAGCCACAGAACCCTGCAGCTGGAGGCGGCAAACCCTCCTGGGTTATAGGGAAAGGATACTGTTAGGTCCAGCATCCACACCCAAAGGCACGATTGGATACCTTCAACTGAGCATGTGGGAGGGAACCCTTGAGTTTCCCTAGTCCCTGAGGATGCAGGCTGGGGTGGATCCATGGCTGGGCAGGCCAGCAGTGGCTCACCAGCCCACAACACACAGAAACGCAAATTATGTCTTTTTTTTATTTAACAAGTATTGATCATGATTTTCCCTGAAATAATGTGTACCAGCGTTCATAAGCTTTCAGTTTAATGGGCAATAAGTTATTTACCATAAGATGGTGCTGCAAAGATAGGGATCTGCATGACACAGGGCAGTTATTGCAGGACAAGGCTACAGCCAAAAATGTAGTTAAGTGCTGCCAAAAAAGGAAACTTAACCTTCCTACTTGTTTATTTGCAGATTATTATTATTATTATTAGTAGTAGTAGTAGTAGTAGTAGTAGTAGTAGTAGTAGATGAGTAGTATAAGATTAGTAGTAGTTTATTATTATTTATTATCCCTCCCGTTCCTTCAAAATAACATGTCCTTTACATGAAAATCTGACAGTGATTAGTCAGCTAAAACATAGTGCCCAATGAAAGGGCAGAATACTGTTCATAATAGAAAAATCTCCTCTTCCATTCAGTCTGCCAAACAATGGTACATAATGGTATTAAACATGGTGATTTAACTGACAGATGTCTGGATAATATGAATTTTAGGTAATTGCTTCCCCATTGTTAGTATACTCCAGCAAGTCTGTTAATTGCACATTAAACAATGAGACTTAAGATGGGTACTAAAGCGATGGGGATACTTTGAGATACGCTGTGTCAGGGAGGGCTATTGAAAATTATGCCATGCAATATTGTTTCTCAGGCTCTCTTAATTATACCACAAGCCTAGGCCCAGCTACGAGGTCTGAATACAGCTGCACTCTATTATAAAACCGTCATTAACTCTGCTGATTTGTATACAATCGTTGCTGTAGAGACATGGTACCGTAAAGTTTTTGTTGTGGCCATGTACTGCTGCACCCCCTTGGGACAGCAGTAAAAATTGTGTGATCAGCAGCAGACACAGGTACACAGTTGCCCAAAACTGTAATCATAGCAAACACAACGATAAAGTTTGTTGGCATTTTGATGCAATATCGACCACTTTATTAAGTACACTGACCTAATAGTGAGTCTGCCCAAAACGTATGTCCTCAGAATAGCCTGAATTAGTGTGGGCATGAACTCAACAAGGTGTTTAAAGCACGCCACTGGGATGCCGGGCCATTTCAACTCCATTGCTTCCCAAAGTTGTTTTTGGCTGGTGGTGGATCTCCACTCCAAATAGCTTGTTCCATCTCATCGCACAGATGCTCGATTGGATTTATATCTGGTGACTGGGGAGGCCAATGCAGTAATTCACTGTCATTTTCCCTGAACCATTCCTGGACAATGTATGCCTTGTGGCAATTTAGTTTTTGTTGTATGAGTTAATTTGATTGTTCTTGAGCTGATGTGTGTAATGGAGATTATAGAGATCATAATTTTTCACATGCATTGCAAAAGCAGACCGTGGAAATCGTGACGTGACAGAAAGCATGGCCAGGTTCACCAACTACACGCTTTCGTGCCAAATGGTGACGAGCAAATACGGGAATTACAGAACAGTGTGATAATTGTGTTTAATTTAAGAATAATTAAGAGTACGATTAGTTTTAAGCATTAGTTATCATCTTTGGAGGCGTGCTTTATTGGTGCCCAGCAATTGTATTTTGTGTAGTTATTTGTGGTGGGGACTGCTCTTAATTAATCTTTTGCTGAGAATCCCCAGTTTTTGTTTATGTGTGTGTGTGTGAGTGGAACTGGGGAATAACAAAGGCAGACTTGCTTACAGCCTCGCTTCATTCACTGTTTAGTATGCTGGCTTTGCTGTGTAAATTGTAGGGCTGCTTTGCTCTTAGACACATATTGATGGGTTGGTGTTTGGTTTTTTTTTTTTATAGACTTGCAGTGGCAGAGGTCTGTAGCAGAGTTTTCCCTATAGGTTACATGTGTGTGTTTTCACTGTTAGTAGTGCATTATAAATGAAAAGCAGCATGCAATATATTGTGGGCTGTTGGTCCATCTGTGGGCTAACCTTGCTGTCCCCCACTTATGTGTAGTTTTTAATGAGTTTAATAAATAAACTTTATATTTATTCCAAACCTTGAGTCTTCTTTTATGCTTCTTATCAAACTCATGTCAAGCAACTTGTGAGTAGAGGTCAGCATGGGTTAGCAGAATATAATAATAATAGCCATTTCCTTTTGGTTTTGTGGTTTTATTACTGCATGGCTGCCATGATGAGATGCACATGGTCAGCAACAATTATCAGATATTCAGTGGCATTTAAATCTTGCTCTACTCAATGGACCCAATGTGTGAAACAAAAACCCACCCACACCATCACTCCGTCACCACTAACCAAGACAATGTAGATGCCATTACTGAAATATATAAGTGGCTTTAATAACAGCGATTGTTGGCTCATGGGACGAGTAGGATATGTACTGCATTGGAAAAAATTAGATAGTGTTCAAAGTGATTATGTATCAAATTGGATTTCAATAAACCTATGCACATTTAATGAATAGAGATCCAGGCAACTGTCATTGTAAATATGGCATTGGCTTACTATGCCATTAGACTGCTGGGAATTCAGATTAAATTGACAGACAGTAAAACTCAACCAGGAATTTACAAGTTTTAGAAGAGGTTGAATAGTTGGTGCCAGAACTGTAGGCGCGTCAGTCACAGAAATGGTAAAATAATTGTTTCAAGGGTATCAGTGTTAAGGAAAAACAGTGTCAGAAAAGAGGAACAGTGGTTGCAAGTCTGAGCACACTAACAGGGGTAGACGGACACTCAACGGCATAGTTGCTAAAAACCACAGAACTGAATCTGCTCCTCCTTGATCTTGAAAAAAACTGTATGGTGTGAGGTTCAGAAAGCTGATATTATTGGTATGGCTGCCATTGGGAAATTGCTTGAAACCAAGGCCAATGTGTAGCAATGCATAACCCAGTGAAATGAGCAGAAATTAATAATTGGGCAGCGCCTCCTTGGGAGTCATTGGGTAGGATTTATTACCCAATGGTAGAATTACAGCTGAGAAATAGAAAGTCGTTTTAGATGACTAAATGCACCCTTTGGTGCAAATATTGTTTCCAATATGATTACAAGCCGAGACACACCGCTGAACATATTTGAGATTGGTTTCATAAACACTTTCCATAACCTCCCCACTCACTAGATCAAGACGTCATTTAACCTGATCGGAAGATCTGGTGTGCAGAGTAGATTTTGAGGCTTTCCTTCTTAGAGAATGATCCAATATCCCCCCCCAATTGAGTTACATAACCTTGAATGTAGAGTGTGCAGTTGCACACAGGATCCCCAAAAACCACAAACAGATGGAAAATGCTTTTTCTTTATTAAATCAAAGTACATTAGGTACATTAATAAATATGAATAATTAATACATTTTCAAAAAGGTTAGATTCAGGTTCTCCTTCTTAACAAGGTATTTCACAATGATCCACCAAACAACTAGCTGCTCTACTGTTCCCAATGCTTTCCTCACAGGTATTGATCAGGGCTAAACAAACCAGCAGCCTTTAATACTGTGGCTGATTAAGCCGATGCCTTCAGCTACACCAATGACCTAACTTTAAACACACATTCATAAAAAAAAATGTCTTACATATTTGCGGAGTAATTTAGTTCCTTGATATCTGAATGATTAGTGCTCATTAGCCCATCAGCTAAAGATTGCAATTTAAATGAACAACTTAGTTTAAGTATTCGCTTAAATTGCACCTTTAATTTTTATTAATATGGTTCTGTTAGATCGCTTCCATTGGTCTGGGTTTCCCGCCTGCTATAGCGCAGTTTGCTGCTAAAAAAAAGTTTGCTGCTGGCAGCATTTGAGAAAGCCAAAGATGCCCCTGAAATGGTTTTAGTTGATGGCAACAACCAACTTCCAACTCACAACTTCCCACAGTTTTACCTGACGTTAAGTTCTGATGCCTATTTAGACTTGTTTCACTTGTATGTACATCCCTCAACAGTAACTAGCTGCTTTGAATGTAATTCCATTCATTGTAGATTTTAATGGGTGCGGATTGAACTGCGAGCTGGTAATTTCTGCTGGGAGCATATTATAGCCATGATTTTTTACGATGTAAACCAATCAGAAATGTGTTTGTGTGTGTGTGTGTTTTCTTTCATTTGTTTTTGATAGGCGTGGGGCTTCTTCCCCCTCCTTTATGCTTGTTAATACTTTGATATGGCTTTTCATTTGCCGTATCTGAACAGAAGGTACCGGGACAACATAAATATCCCCTTAATATGTCATAGTTGCTTTTGTGTGTTTATTTAGTGTGGGTAGTGTTTATATTTATTTATCACATCCATGTGTAACTGGGAATGAGCAAGAACTATTCATATCTGTGTATATGTTTTGAAGTGAATGCTTGATTTTGGTACGTTTTCTATTGCTCGGTTTTGCAGATCTACCTTTGTGTGTATTTGCATGTGACAGTTTTGGTTTCCTTATGCACCAGGGCCGAAGAAAGTAGAGGGTAGAGATGCCATATACTTTTGCACAGCAGTGTTTAAAAATGAAAAAGCCTCTGTTTTTCATTTGGAACTGTTATCGGAGTAATACATTTGCAAAGGCCTCAGCAACAAAAAATAATTTTGACTGCATAATTCTTCCTATCTCCTACAGCAGTAACATTTCGACCCATCAAAAGCATGGTGTGATAGCTGCTTTGCCTTGGAATGCAAAACAATTCAAACCTGTTTAAAAAATAAATAGGAATGTCTTTCTATATAAAGGAGACGGCCTGTGACTTCCTGCCCTTGATATTCACTACTCTTCTGGCGCAGAGCTCCTTTAAATTCGTGAACAATGCGGGGGTCAGTTGAGATCTCGGTCCAGCCAGGGCCATAGATAACTAAGCTGAAAACCCCTGTTCTCTTTTTTCACTCATTCAGATATACAGACATGTCAATGGGAAAAAAGGAACTTTGCACGCTTCAGCCAAACTGTCAAACTTTTACATCTCTATTTGTACTAAAGGTATGGATGTTCGACTGAGTATTAACTGGTGTGCAGCTATAGGGAGAAAAGCACTGCTTTGAATATTGCTTGTTGAAGTACAGATAGACACAGGTTACATCTACTAGGTTAAAGGCTGGACGCAGCTGGAAGTTTCTTTTCTTTTTTTAAATCTGCAATCGACTACAGACTCTCATAAAAATAATAGATCTTTACAGAATCTTGCAAAACTTCCAAATATGGGTTATGAAGTTACACTGAAACCAACACAGCTCTCATACAAGTAAAACAATCTCAAGACTAGGCAAAATCTTCAGCGCATTTATTATATGGTGGATTTCTCTGTTTCATCTTGTCTAAAATGATTACAACGTTGCATCCATGACTGAGCATTTGTGGTGTGACAACGTCATCACACAGATGGAGTGCTGAAATAGAGCGAGACAACAATGGAGCATGATACAGTAAGAGATGACAGAGAAGTAATTGTTTGTTATTGGCAAGGGCTGTCTTAAGCATAATCAGATATTTCCATCAGCGTGAACAATGTCTCAATAGTCATTTATAAATCAAGATGACTCGTCAGAAGCTAGTCGTCCATGCTCCCTACTAAAGTCGATTGTAACCACACGCAACTTCATCATAAGTTTTCAATATGACACTTTTGTTTTATAAATATAAGGCTTTGATTTGAAATTGAACTTGTGACTAGTGAACTAAATAAAAGGCTATTTTAACCCTCTGTTGCATATTGTAACGTAAAGGTAACAAACCCGTCTTTGTTGCTTAATACACACAAAAATGCTTCAGTTCTGTAATTGCATGCTGTTTTTTTAGTTAACAGTCTAAATAAACTAATGGTATCTTTCCATTTGGTCACAAGACTTTCTTATTTTTTATTTTACTTCCACAATGTGGTACTAACAGGAAGGTTGAAGGCCAACTTTGAGGCTGAAAATTGTAATCATAATTATTGGTAAGTAAAGGATTATTGTCATGCCTAGAACTTATTATTATATCAGTTTTACTACGAATAATTTACAAAAAAGCAGAAAGCCTCCAGAAAGTAACATTGTGCAATCTTGATATGGGGAGATATTAGATTTACTGTTGACATATGGGAATATGTTTTATTGGAGATATTTTAATATTGCTTTACTTTTATTTTTTACTATTACGTATTTTTACATTCAGAAAATGAATACATCGATGTTTTATGGAAAAGGGAAGAAAAAGACAGAATTAGCTATTCCTCCTGATGACAGTGAAGAGGAGCTAGCTATTAGTGATGAGGGTGATGAAGATTATGTTCCTGCCGATGGAACAAGTGACAGTGAAAGTGAGGACAAGGATGATGAGGAATATACGGAGCTAAATAGCACAGGTAGTATAAAAACATTTAGATATAATTTATCATACATCATTTGTCATTTTTTATCTTTATGGTTTCTTACTGATATGTCAGTCAAGAGACACAGTCTATGCACTAATATCAGCAAATACTGATTTTCAATACATAAGACCTAGAAGCGCAAGGGAAGGCCAAGCTCAAATGCTAAGGAGAAGCTTGATGCAAAAAAGCAAAGAGGGCCTGCAGCCTCGTTGTCCTGTACATAAGTTTGACTTGACAATACTGGACACTGGTCTGTATTTGCTAAATTAAGAGGTAGATGCAAAAATCCAAGTTGCAGAGAGCTTAGAAAAATACAGTGTCAGAAATGCAAATGGGGCATAAGTGTACCTCTGTTTTTTTTGTTTTTGAGGACATGCAATTAAAATATGTTTTCAATGACTTAAATTAGTTTTTGTTGGTTCTTCAATTGCATAATTTTACCTCAAGGTAACATACCCATCTACAACTTCCCAAAATATATTTCACAATTTTTCTTTTCTTTTTTGTGCAATATTTAAGTAAGAAATTCTACAAATAATTTTTTCCACTCTATTTTCATAATGCGTGCAATAGAGGGTTAAATATTTAAAAATTAAATGGTTTTAATTTATTTTTGTCTTAAATATTGTCAATTAACACAAAACATATTTTTACTAGAGAATATTAACATAATAGTCTACTCTATTGGAACAGTTACATAAAGATACTAGTAAAAACTGTTTACAGTTTATGTCTACCTATGCAGAAGTTTCTTACTTTATACTTTGAAACTTAATGAGGATTCAAAGAAACAGATAACTGGGAACCTGATTTTAACAACCAACTTGATTTTCAGTTTTTTTTTTTTTTTTGGGGGGGGGGGGTTCCAATCCCCTGGTGCCTCTACATTGGCAGGTTTTTTTTTTTTTTTTTTTGAAATTACACATTTAGGTTTCTTTTCATCAACAAAAGCAAACAGAATTTTGTCTTTTTTTTTTGCTTCCAGATGTTGCCTACATTTTACAAATGTTACTTTTTGTACTGTTACCTAACCACCTCGATATGTAACCTTTATTGTCAAAGTGGCCCCACGTCATGCTCATATGAGATCAGGTGAGAAATGTAATTAAACCGCTATGTGACACTGTAAACGTTGAGCGAATATGAAAATTGAGACTGCGAGAGGTTCGTTTTCTGGTTTATGTGCAAATTTCCACAGTTTGTTTTCGTTTTTTCTCATGCAGTGGCTCACACAGCAGTTGTGCTTTCATAAGAGAAAGGGAGGCTTCAAATTGTCACGTTTAGTATTCAGTTTTGAAGTGTTTGATTCTATGAGTTGGAATCACATTCAATTAAAATGCAGTTGACTCTTGAAAAATAAGTAACAGAATCAAGAGTAAATTATTTTGGGATCAACTCCCTGGTTTCAACCAGTAATGTAATTCTTCCAATGAGATTTTGCTGAATTTATATGAAAAATGCTCTATTCCAACAAGACTTGAGGGAAGCTACGCTTAAAAAGGTCTTGTTAAATACTTTTCAATGTTTTTCATGGAGTCTATATTGTTTATATGACAATGTTGAACTTTTGAGTGCGGATTGTTCTGACTGGCATATTTAATAGATTTAATTTCTTGAAAAAGCAATTTTCAGCAGGTTTTTTTTTCTTCCATTTTTGTCACAAAGGAGTGTGAATAAAGAACCCATACCTTTCTACATTGACCTTTGTTTGTGTCAGATAGCCAATAGTGAAGAAAAATGGAGTAGAATCAGATATGCACTCCTCCGTCTAACACTGGATTTAACTGACAGCTACATAATCGGTCACTTTTCCCCGGCGTCCCCACATTTGTCATAGAGCTTTGAAGAAAAGCTCTATTCAACCAGAGGGAAAACTTAAATGTGCATATTGTTCTGAAAAGCATCCGCATATTCTAGTCTTTTCAACATGAGGCACTTACGCGTTATTGAAATCTTAAGCGCATTTAAACAAAATTGACTGGTAAAACGTTTGACAAATGATTATTAAATATATAGTGGCCATAAGTGTGATTACATATAAAATGGATAGCTATATTAATCACTACGCATGTCTACTACTAAGTCTATAACTACAATTGCAAGTATAATAAGGTCCCATGGAAGACAAATGTGACTTGAGAGATACTCTGGTATCTTATATGATACAGCTATATATATGTCATCCTACATCACTGCACAGCA
>JAOVYW010073905.1:12191-19175 GCA_025775045.1 Hiodon tergisus
TTGGTCACATTTTCCGACTCGGGTGACTAATAAGAATTATTAAATACGTACGTAAAACAGAAGTCCAAAACAGTGCATTAACAGGGCCGAGAGAACCATGGGTTTTGCGGTCCTGGTTCGGCCCAGTTGGTTTACAGACATAGCACAGAGGGGATTGGGCTTTGAAGCCCAGAATGCACGAGTGGGGAACCGGGCTGCTGCCTTCTGCCTACTGCCTCCAGGCTCCCGTGTTACTAAGGAAACGCTCTGAAAGAACTCTGGCTTAGTCCTACAACAAGCGCTAAATACAGACATCAGGGGGCCTAAGACTTTAAAGTCCAAAGCCAAACACTTTACAGGTGGCTGCAAGGAGCGGGGATTGCGATATTGAACGGAAACCAGAAACATTTCAGATTTGACTCCCGAGAGAGGCACAGCTGTTACATCAGTGGAAAGGGCAGTTAACCTGAATTGCTACGGGAAATATCCAGAGATTAGTGTAAAATTGTGAACGGTGGGTTACTCTGGACAAGGGTTTCTTCCAAGTAAGAGAAGTCATTATAATCAGTGTTTCAGTCAGAATTCAGACCGTTATAGATAAAGTATTATGTTTAATCAACTTTTTCTTTTGGAATTTCCTGAACACAAAAATGTTGGTCCGTGCGGCTGGTCACGGTTGTGGGGACAGCTGTTTTCAGCTCCCCGTTCGGGAAGACCCCGATCCTGGGACCAGAGCCAATAGCGGCCGCTCAGATACCCTTCCCACAATCCACTGCAGAGAGAGAATTGATTTGGTTAAACGTTTCCAACTGCCGAGGAGGCCCATGCGAGGGCTAGCTCATCCATTTGTTTTTTTCTTTTTTTTTCTTTCCAGATTAACATCAAAGTCATTATGCGTTGCTAATGAGCTCTAGATTGGAGGAAATAGGAGTTTGGGGCTATTTATTAAGATATGCCGCTTCACCCACGATCATTATGTCACATGTAGGGTCATCTGCAACATCTTTCAGATCAATTAGTCTGGTCAGATCACCGGGGTCAGTATGCCTCACCCTTCCGGCCCTTATAGTGTTTGTCTCTGGTCAACTGGTACATCACGACATTGCCTCTATATCCTGCTATCGACAACTGGTTTTGATTGCTACTCTCATTATTTTGGTACAGTATGTATAAAATAAATTCAGTTGCCTGATACTTGGAGGAATGTGTTGGGGAGTTAATCTGAACAGATTTAAAAAGATAACCACCCGAGACATCTGACTTCTCTCTCACCACGCCCCCTTTCCTTCATAACAGCCCGGACAGCAGGGCTACATTGTCATCCCTCGTCTGGATAAAAGCGCTAGCTTTTAGTGATGTTACCAGGCTTTCATATTCCCCAGCGGAGCAACAATAACATTTAGCTACTTTTTAACCATTTCTTGTTGTGGTGAACCCTGAATCTCAAGGCATCCCGCAACACCACTTAAAATATAATTAAAAAAACATTTTTCAAGCTGGCATTTATGGGGCAGCAGTCCCACTTTCAATACTTCGGGCCAAAGGGCCCAACTCAAATGCCGGCATTTGAATTTATTGTGTGAAAACTGACACCATCTCTGTGGCTACTTCGGAGTCCTGGTTACCACCTGATGGCCGGAAGTCGAGACATCGTTACGCACAGGTGCGAAGATGACCCTCTAAGATTTCCCTCAGCCTCATTTAAAAAGCTGGCCTCTGTTTTGTCACACAACCTTTAGTACTCCTTCAGTACTCCGTTAAATGAAGGAATCGCGGCTGAACAATTCATGTGGCTAACGTCGCCGACATCGGCCAGCAGCCTTTAAGCGGGACATAGCGTCACAAATTATTTAAGACCTGATGCCTGCTCGGAATTCTAGCGATTTGCTACCGATCTGCTCACGGGGCCGAAAAAATGTTCCAAGGGCTTGCCTTTCATCTCTCCGTCTGCTTCCGCTCTGCGGCCGTGACAACCAATTCTAGTCACTGGTGACGGAGGGCGGTTCTCCTGAATAATGCATTTGAGATGGAACAGTTAATAGGTGCTAATGGCCATTTGTTTTTATATCAGTTGTGGACCAGTATGTCTCTCCCATTCAATTCATGAGGCTGAACGTGTTGAACATGTTTCCATGTTGTACAAATGATGAGACTGAATAAGAAAACAGTTCTGAAAGACATGACTAGCATAAAAATTGATTCATACATTACGGGTATTCTGTTAAAATAAAATAAACAATTGGAGTGTAGTTTTTCTCTCTCTCTCTCTTTCTCTCTCTTTACCCGAGTATTCTTTCGTTGCAGAAATATTGATAGCTTAATATTAATGATTGAGAATAATTTAAGGGCGAGGCACCCTGATCCTTGGTGTCCACAAGCACGTTTTACAGACCGCTCTTTAGTCACATGACTGATTTCCATGGTAGCACAATTATGTATTTGTTTGTAGGGGCGGTCTCCATGTTTCCCCAAATATAATGCATTGCAAAAAATGTGTTTCCTGGCTTTGTCGTGTATCTAAAAAAATAGCTGGGAAATAGTGCTCTTTATAACAGAAAAAGAAGAGGGGAAAAAAAGTAAGTCATCAATGGATTTTAATCTTTGCCGAATGCAACATAAAAGGGAAAAGAAATGGCTTCATGAAATGATTAAGGATCCACCTGCACTTTTTGATAAATTAACAGTAAGTAAAACCAGATGATCCTAAACAGGAGGGACAGACGCTGCTGGACGAGGTTTAAAACTGGACCTTAAATAATATTCTTAAACGTGACTCCTAGACATGGAATGTGTGGTCAAGAAACGCAGCAAAAGACCTAAAAAATTATTCAAATTTTTCCCCCAGAGTGGCTCAGCCGCTCGCCCGAGCGCAGACTGAGCCCTGTGAGCCGGAGTTCGCAAGTTCAGGTCCGGTTCAGTCAGCTGAAATAAACTCACTGAGCTAGTTTCAGAAACAAAAAAGACAGCTCAACGCTGTGAGTGATGCTTTGCTTCGAAAAACAAGCGGCGCTAAAATGTATCTCGATTTGCTCATTATCACAGGAATCTTACTGGATAGGATTCAGCGAATGCCTTCTTCAGGAGTATACTATACCCCTAGCAATAGTCATAATTATCTGTCAACATTAAAGGCATAAAATTAAAAAAATAAAACACTGACATTTTCTATGGAATGCTGCGTGAAGGTATTTGACAGTTTGTCAACCACCAACGTCTCATTCGATCTGTCCGTCTCCCCGGGTCCATGCAAGTCAGTCGTGACAGGAAAGCCAAAATACTGGCTTAGATATTGGATATTAGTCATGTGGTCATTTAAACAAATAGCTGTGTTGAAAAGATAGAGGTTTTCTGTGAAAGCATTTCATGCTCAAGAATTGCTAATGTAGCAGAAAAAATAAATATATCTTCTAGCATTCTTGGCTAATTGCTCAAAACAAAACATGCAGGCTCTGTGGCAAGGCAGAGAAAACTGGCAGAGATTGTAAACCAAAATATTACTGGCATTTTTAATATCTCTCACTTCTGCAGAGAATCACAATGTAACAAAGTCTTGCATTGATTTGAATACACATTAAGGTCTAACAAAGTCTGAAGTGTCATCCGCAAGTTATGTAGGGAAATCTGAAAACACAGGCAAACCGATAACCAAAACATCCTCAGGTTACAGTTCACTGCAACTTTGAGACTGGAAAGCTGTCAAACAATACAGCTGTCACTCAAGGGGGTGAACTCCATTGTTCCTGTTTAAACCTGAAGTTTACAAACTATATTAAGTAGAGGCTTTTAAACCAAACGTGCATTGATTGTTACTGCTGAATTTTGGGACAATATCCTGCTGTTTTAAGAGGATACCACCAGTTCCAGTTTACTTGCTGTGTTTATTATATTGTGAGCCAAACGATATTGAACAATATAAGATTTCTACCATTTTTCCCCCACAGCTGGGGTTATTGTTTAGAGGTGATCAGAGTAAGGATGCGGGCAGTGGTTGGAGGTGCGCTGACAGTCTGCGGAACCGCAGAAGATCTTATCTGGAAGAAGCGAAAAATAACCCTGAAAGGGCCTGTCAGGAAAGACGGGGGATTTTAACCTAACAATGCAGGCTGCTGCCTGCGCGGAGGCTGGAGGCGGCGGACGTCATCCAACCTCTTCACACGACCCGCTGTGTACACAGCCGAGCCCAAAAATAAAACGCATCTCCTCCGCGGGTCGGGGATGACGGCAGATGAAGCGGAGACGGAGCTGGGCTGGGCGATCCCAGTACCAGGGGGTCAGAGTCTTGCAGGCTTTACAGTCACCTTTCAGTTACTGATGTTTTTACACGGTAAATAACAGGGGAAGCGATTTTAGTACACACGTGGCATTTCATCAGTGTCAAAAGGCATGGTAGGGCGAAAAAAATCATATCATGGAGTCTTTGGTTCACCAATATCTCGGAGGGTCAAGTGATATTGTTTGGGAATTGTGTGATTCTAAACATTTAGTTTGCACTGCTGCTTGTGCTATGCAGTTGTAATGCCAAGATAATGGTTTATGGCAAATGCTACATGCAATACTGTACACGGATGATTGCTGCGGGACAGATTTTATTCCAATGGATTTTATTCAAATCGGTCAGGTGACCCAGTCAGCTATTTGGGGGCTGCAGTGTTGTTTACAGAAATGTGCAAAACGGGTTAGCTCAATCAAAATGATTCTGCTGGGCCGACAAAAAGGGGTGTTGAAACATGGATTGTCTTTTAAGAGGCGAGTATTTATGTTTTCAGGTATGCCGACTACAATTTCAGAAAGGTATTTCCTTGTGCATTGTTGTGAGAGTTTGTGCATGGTGTACGCCAGTATGGACTCATCATGGTCCTTTCATGCGGTGATCTTGGTCACTACCAGTAGAGATTAATTTTTTCAGTTAGCGCGGCCAGGCTGGACAGAGCGCATACGTCTCCCCAAGGAAAACCTATTTTAGCGAAAATTTCACATTTTGGGAGGATGATTGAAGCGCTAAGTCCCTTTCTCAATGGTAGGAGTTGGGGAAGGCTCAAATGACGGTCTGCTGCCAGCAGCATATGTCTCATTCGTCAGTGGAGGTGAAACAAGCCGTTCTCGAATTAGAGCAAATGTGGGGGCGGGCAGCTTACCTGGGGAAGATGCAGGAGTTGGGTGAAACAGTGCATGACAAGGTGAAAGGGTCAGTGACAGGGCTGTAAGACCAGGATGCTCCCACCTACTTTGAGAAGTCAGCGAAGCGGGCATCTGATGGACGGGAGACGCCTGACCCGGCAGGGAGGCTGGCTGACATGTTTTGCACAGGGCTGTGCAGGAATGAACGCTCCGTTCTGCTGAGCGTCTCCCGGATTGGCCAGCTTTAACGGCACAGCGGATAGAAGCACTGGGATTAACAAAGGGATGGCGCATCATTGGTCTACAGACTGCCCTCCTGGGTTGCTAGGGCAGCCGGCAGACTTTTTTTGTAAATTTTTATGAGTTTGTAGAAACTTCAGAAGAAAATAGATTTCTATCGTTTGGAATTTATTATTTATCTATCGAATTTATTTTTCCATGTCTGCTCGAGATTTGTGGTCAATAATCCAGTGGCATCTTTCTCCATAGTAAATCTAGTGTCTGTGTCTTTCTCCAGAACTAAATTCACTGCAGACGTGCGCATCTTACAAGGGATTCACGGTCATTAGTGTAGTCCCTGGGAACAGCTGGTAAGCATATTAAAATCCATTGGCATTACTATTGGAAAAATAGAAAAGCACAAATTAGAATTTAGATCATCGTTATGCGATCACTATGGAGCTGGGGGACTTAATGAAATTGGTGAAATGCAAATTAAAGAAATGTCTCCTGCGCATAGAAACAAAGGAGGGCTATTTTCTCTTTGGGTTAATAACTTACCATCCCTGACGAAATGATGACACTTAGTCTTAGTCGGGCCTGTTTATTGTCATCATTGCAAAACTGGCAAAAACGTTCCCCCGATCGCCTTTGATTGTCTAAGAATTAAAATCAGTCCAAAGCCAAGCACCGTATTTTCCAGACAGCTGTGCACACAGCAGGCAGGCATCTGCCAAATTGTCTCCTTGAGAATTTTCTTGCAGTATTTTACACCAAATCAATGTCAAACTTTAAAAAAAAAAGATTTGCATTATGCAAATATCATGCCAGAACAGAGTATATCAATCAATTTTCTTTATCTGGATTTTCTGTTTTGAGACTATGTTTAAAATGTTGCATAAATACCATTTTTGTGGGATTCTTATCACATAACTAATAATAGCAATAATATTCTTACAGTACTGGCTATCTAAATGTGTGCACATTAGTTCAGTTCATTTAAATTCAGCTACTGAAGTTTTAGACGGCAAAACCACATCACTGTTATGTTGTCAAAAAAGCTTAATCTGTGAGAGATTATCTTCAGCAAAACGTTGCTAGCATTTGTATGATTTTTATTTAAAGGTCTCGGAAATCAGAAATCGCTTTGACTTCCAGCGGTGGCCTTTGAACCCTCTCTGTAATCGAGGACGTAAATAAAACTTTTGATGTTGGTTCTTCCTGACGTTCCATTAGGTAACTGCTAGCCTTGATCATAGGTTTTTATTGGCTATTCATTCTGCAGAAATGGCTGTCAGCCCAAATCAGGCGGGCTGCATTTATTTCAGTTAACGTTGAAGGGGTCACGCATGGATGCTTTTAAACTATACTGCCGCGATGCTGGTTAAACTGCATCAGGTTATGTGCACACGATTAACAGTTTGAGGGGTTTGGTTATTGTGTCTCAATTGCGTCAGATGTCCGTAGCTTTCGTTAAAATAATCGAGGGGCTGTGCTTTGTAAATAATAAAATGGTTTTAAATTAGCCTTTCTTTTTTGATATTCAAAAATGGTTTTAAATTAGCCTCTCTTTTTTGATGTTCAACAAGGTTTTGAAGTGAACAGAGGGGACTCCCGTTTAGAGTCAGATGAAAACGCGTGACTCCAGCCACGAGCAGGGGGGGGGGG
>JAOVYW010073907.1:0-19169 GCA_025775045.1 Hiodon tergisus
TATATATACGGGCCTTAATGGTCTTCCTGGAGACATTAAACATAATTTTGGGTTTAGTAACGCAACACACTCCTCTGCTTAAAAACCTTCATAAATAATTTGAAATCATCCAAAGAGCCCACAATACACTGAAAGAGAAAAACATGTATAAGAAAAGCTTTATTCAAGATGAATTTCAGATCTGTCAGATAGATGCCTCATCAACTCACTAACGCGCTGAACGTATCCTCTGGTGAAACATGCCACAAATTAGACGATACTTACAGCTCCGCACCGCTTTAACTCCCCCTCTTTTCCCCCAACCCCGTGATGAGAAGTATCTTTAAACCCCTCTCTCCCAGGAGACACACCCGTTGTGTTTCATACCTGACTTTGAGGAGGGCGTGGGCCTTTCAGACACACATTAGATTTGAGAGAACGGCATCGCGTAAATAGATGAGAGCGCGTAGCCCGATGGACCTGGATGACAACACAAATAAATCTGATTGTGTGGCCAGCCTTGGCTCTCTGGCTCAAACAAAAGACGGCACAGATATATATATATATATAGGCCAGGGCCTTGCTGATATTGAATAGCTCTCAAAGCACTAGGTAACAAACAGAAGGAACCATACTTCACTGCTGAGTGTGTGTGTGTGTGTCCAGGGGGAAGGGTTTAATTAAATCTGCTTTCCTCCTCTACACGCTTTATAATAAAATATTAACGCACAATGACACCCTTGCTCCGCTATTTGATTTTCTTCGCTGGATATTGTGTACTTTTATAGCTTGTTCCTATGGTAACCGGAACCCTGAATGTTTGGACGATAAAGACGTCTGAGAGGCTTACTGACTTGCCAGTTGACAACGCAGCCAATAGCCAGACTAAAATTTATTGCATACTCCTTTCCAAACTACGTATTACAATGCAAGTTTCTCTAATTGCAGTTGATCTCACCGATAACACAAACACGTATACGTCTGGACGCAAAACAAAATCAGGAACACAAAATGTTATTGCCTTTTTTTATGATGTTAACAGACTTTGCATATCCACAGCAATGGCAGAACCTGATCCGGTTAAATTCTGAAAGGTGTTTCGAGTCCCCAAGCCCCTAAACAATATGCATGAACTTGCTTTGCATTAATGGGCAGGGGAAGGATGGAATTTTAAGCTGATCACATATCCATCAATTATTCACAGAAAAGCGAAGCATAAATCTTATTTTGGCAATCGAATTACAGCTAAATAATTAATGTCTGAAAATTTTTCCTGTATTTTGCCCACTTACGCCTGTGGATAATCTTCAGGCAAATTAATTAGGAAAAATGACCCGCTCTGCAACTGTTTTAATGTGCAATTTCCTCCCCAGGGGATATACAATTATACATCCAAATTGAGCTAATACGGTAATATTGAACCATATGGAAGCTCTTTCATTTTTTGCCAGCTTGTCTTTGTATTGCCCATGCCAAAACGTTAACACGATCCAAAAGACAACAGGGCAACCGGGAGACTTCTGTGATGTGTACGCCTCAGACCAGAAATGCGCACGCACGCAAACTCAATAGCACCATTTGCCCAGTCTCTGTGAAAGCGGACTGATATTGGTTGGAGGGAGACAGCCCGGGCAGGCCGAGCTGCACAAGATCGGCAGCTCGGAGGTAACAATCGTGCCCGGCGGCAGGCGGGACATTTCTGCGGCGCTCCTCTGACGGTCTCAGCTGGAGAACAGATGCCCCCCCCCCAGGTGTGCGCGGGACGTCATTAACTCGTCCCAACTGTGAGCCAGCGCGGGTCATTAAGGGGTGGTGCTGCACGGGCCCCGGGCTGGGTTCCCCCGGACAGTTAGGGCCGAATCTGGAACGCAGCACCAGGAGACGAATGAGAAATTCTTTACTCTTCTCATGTCCCTTGTGAATAAAGCAGTGGTTCAATAGTCCTGCGTCCGGCTCTGGATATTCCGATGTTTTTCTGCACTCCACAGAGAAAAGTGAGCAAGGCAATAACACCGGATAGGCCAAATTAAGGTACAAAACCTTTTACTCCGTTCCCTCCAGCCAGCCTCAGTGTCTTCTTATATCAAATAAGGATCCAGTCTTATATCAAATAAGGTCATCCATTTGTCAGGTTACCCGCCATTATCACCCACCCTAAATAAAAAACGATGGAAATATTCAATAAAAACAACCGTATTCAATGTACATCTTGGATTCACAGCCAGTTGGGTCAGACACTAGTCCATGTTCTGGCTCTGGCTGCCTGTCACAGGGCAGGCTAGCTTTAATGAGAAATCTGGGCAGACACCCGCTCCGAATCATTGACCGCATTGATGCTCCTGTCATCAAAACCGCTGATGGCTTTTAATGCTGCAAGGATTACCTCCGCCCCTCCATATGATGACAGGGAGGGAAAGAGGGGTAAGCATTAATCACCTGTCAGACCGACAGTCCAGTTCCAATAAAACAGATAACAGCACAGACCAACACCGATAGCAAACCTACGTCTCACAGCCATTACATTCCACTTTAAATAAACATACATTCTGGGAGTGCCATGGGAATTTCATCATTGCATAACACAAGTGGAATTAAATGTAAGGAAATTTCAGAGAGGAATTATGAAAACCTTTGCACATCAGACCTTGCTCTAAAAGGTCTTTTTTATTCTTTTCTAATGCAACCCCATTCACACGTGTTGACTTGTAACCCAGCGAGAAACAAACAGAAATGGATATTGTGTTTGTGTGTGGTGAACTATTGCATTTAGCTGTCTAAAAAAGTATCCCTTGGAAGGAAAATTACATAGTAAAAAATCAGTCTTCACCACATCAAATGGTTGCAGCCCCTGCCAGACAGAAAAATGCTTTGTCACAAACAGTCCATAGCCGGTATCAAAAAAAAAAATCATGCAATGCAAAACGCTATCAAACAGGGGTGCTGAAAAAATGGCAAACTCCCTCTGTGCTGATGCCACAATTCATCTGTCAAAACCAAATCAGTAAAAACCAAAAGCATAACTGACTGCAATGCAATCTCATTTCTGTCGTCCATACAGAACTCACAAAAGCTAGGGTAGAACGCTGACACTGAGGAACCCGTTCTTTGTTCTGTTTTGTGCATTCAAAGGCTTCCTTCCGGAATACATTTCCTTCAAATATTTGAAGAGAATCATGAATTATGAATTGAACCCCCTTGTTGGGCTGTCCGGATATCACGTGAGGGATATCACGTGAGGGATATCACGCATCATCCCCTGTGGAAGTGCTGGACTCTCCCCTTTGTGGAGGCCCTCTGGTGCGGGCGAGAAACCCTAGTGGGGAAGGCTGGTACCCCAGCATAAAACTCCCCATCTGGCCTCAATTAGCATCAGTGAGGGAATGACAGCTAAGATGTTGCAGGGGTCATAATATAAACGCCCTCTCAAATGACGCCATTTTTCCAGTGTTCTAAACATGCTCATTTTGTGTCGGGACAGAGTCGCCCTAATTCCATTTCATTTAAAAGTAAAACAAACATCTGAGGAAACTCACATCCATTCATTACAATTAACATATTTCTCCTTAAATGGGATAATACCATCTTCAATGATCTGTAACATTACGCACTGTTATCTTGGGTGATTTACGTCTTTTCCCATTATATAAAGCGGGATATATTCCTGAGGACCACGCACAAACAGCAGAAGTGTCACTCTTGGGATTTACAATATTCTGATCACAGGATACTCAGCATTATCAATGTGCTGTCCCAATCAAATCTGGAGACTTCAGTCTAAGCAAAGGGCTCTTGAGCACTATCAAAATCACCCATTTGATATTCTAGAACAGAAGATGCATATGTATAAGATTGTGTTACCTTGTAATGGCAAACATGTTATTTCATATAGAATTTTTATTTCTTTTTTTGATAAGTGTCCGTATAATTATCACAAAAGTGAGAACTAATCTTCAGTACTTGTCCCTGTGGAAATTACATTTTACGTAAATAATATGACATCGTTTTTTTTTCTTCCTTGCGTTTTCTCCTCAATTAAGTATTTGCAGTTGTGCGAATGCATCTCAGCTCGTAGCTACAACTCCCACCACCACTCTCAGGGAAGCTGAGGAAGACCAACTAGGCTCGTCCAATTGTAGTTGCCTTCGAACCCCCGTCTCTTTTCAGCTTTGCAGGCTGCACGGCCTACGCGAGGGTTCAGCGGCCGGTCGAGACAAATCCAACAGATTTCACCCACCCAATCGCGCTCCTGGTCACAATCGCCAAAATGACATGAGCTAGATGGAAACTTGAAAAATCCCGCTTATATGGCTTTGTAAGCAGCACTCAGCTATCAAGACTTCTGCTGGTCAGGCCCATGGACAGAGTATCAATTCTCTGAGGATTATATTAATTTATGTATTAAATACATGTCTTAAATATCAGAAATATACATAACGGATCTATGCATAATCCCTGATCTGATTACTATCCCCTCATAGCTAATAAGGTCGATGCAGGGCATCCTCTGAAGAGTTCTTTTCGTTTTCCCTATTCAGTGCTATAGCGCCCTCTAGCGTTTGACTTGATAACTTTAGGAAGCCTTGGCAAACAGGGTTTTTCAATTTTCTCTAATGGAAGGACCTCAGTGATTTATTGGTAACGGATTCCACATATGGTGAGCCAGGATAGAGATAGTAACAGACAAATATTTTAATAGGATGACATGAAAATTTACAACAACGTTTAACATTTAAATACCACTAAAAGACAGCATATTAATTTATCTGATCTCCATAAATGTTGATCCTATTCAAGGTCACGGTGTGTCAGAGTCTAACAAGGCAGACACAAGGTGTCAGCCAGGTTACACTCCAAACGGGACACAAGTCCACTGCTGGGCAGAAGACACACAGAAGGGCCAATTTTCACAGCTGCCAATGCATCCGCGGTCTTAGGGCACCAGGAGGAAACTGGAACACTAGGTGGAAATCCACAGGGGGAGAGCGAACCGGGCCAGAGCAGGATGTAGGCTCCAGGACCCTGGCACTATGAGGCACCATCGCTGAGCCTCCCCAAGATACACATATTACATACAATTTATCATAGCAACAGCTAGATATTTCTTTAGACCTGTGCATGAAAACATACAGTGGCAAGAAAAAAAGTATGTGAATCCTGCGTTGGATTCTGCGTTGTTCCTTGGGAGTCATCTTGGCTGGGCGCCCACTTCTCGGAAGAGTAGCCACAGTACTAAACTGTCTCCATTTATAATTTGTCTATCTGTCGACTGATGGATGCCTAAACACTTTGGGATAGCTTTGTAGCCCTTTCGAGCCTTATGCAGATCAACACTCTTGATCGTATGTCTTGAGAGAGCTCCTTTTTGCGAGGCATGGCTCACATCAGTTGATGCAAACAGCAATCTTAAAATGTTTGAGTGTCTTCTATCAATCAAAGTAGCTCTAAACCACACCTCCAAACAAATGAATTGGACTCCGGGTGTGCAACCTACTGACTCCAATTAGCTTTAGTTAAAGCAATTAGTCTATGGGTTCATCTACTTTTTCCTCCAGCACTGTGAATGTTTAATGGGTGTGTTCAATAAAGACCCCAGAAATTTGAATTGTTTGAATGTTATCAACTTAAGTACATTGCGTTGTCTATTGTTGTGACTTAGATGAGGATCAGATCACATTTTATGGCAAATTACTGCAGAAAACCAGTTAATTACAAGGGGTTGACGTACTTTTTATTGCCACTGTAAAACATCCTGCGGTACAATGTAAATAATAAAACCACAAAAACTGACAGACCAGAGACAAATAAGGGGTTAAATATCCAACTCGGAAGCTGCTTCTCTGTATCATGCTAGTGTGTTACGGTGCTTATGTGTAAAATATAAGAAAACTCAAGAACTACGTACTTATTCCGATAGCGCATCTTGTGAGCAATGTTTTTTCATGGTTCTCAAAGTTTTATTGTTTATTTTTCTAAGTGTGTGTAACAAAAAATGCAACAATTTATAAATAACTACTGGTCCAGGCAATCATAATAATATAAATACAATTGACAAGGCCAAAAATGCTTTAAAACATCACTAAGCAATTACAGCAATTCATATTTACAGACAATTCTCTTTCTGTGGCCAGGGTTTGGGCTTTTCTGGACAGACTATCTGGGAATATATTTTTAGATATGATGGGAACGGGTTTTCCCAGAACATCTCTCTGGGACCAGATGGTGGACAGCAGGTGGCGCAGTAGTTAAGATGCTGGATTTCAAGTCCATGCTAGGATAAAGCCAGTTTTTAACATGAATTGCTCCAATTAATGTCCCGGTATATAAAGTTCCATTTTCTATGCCATATGCGTATTGCTGTGGGTAAGGGCATTTGTTAATACATCATTTTGCTTTAGAAGAAAAGAGTATTTGCTTCCTGTGGAATTGCCAATGGTTAAAGACGAGGCTCCACTGCTCTTCAAGCAGATGCCTTGTCTTCGACCTTGTCTTTCGGCAAAAAAATCGACTGGATCCTGATGGGCCAATAATACAATACAGTCACCTGGGTAACATCTCCCCACTCCTTTGGACTAGCTTCCGCATTACACTTACGCAGACAGAGGTCAGACATACGACTGTAAAACTGCTTAATGTACCTTAAGGAGTATTTATCAGCCCATATGGACCTCTCACCACTGCCATCAGTTCTCCCTTGGAAACCTCTCCATTGAAAGAGCTGGATCATCTGGGCTCGCGCGTCCATTCCGACCCTAGCCTGACAGATGGCTGGCTGTCTGCATTCGTTTCATCAGGTCTTCTCTTAGCTCTTTCACGGCCTGGAAGGGCCCCTCCACAGTGATTGAACCCTTCCATTTCTGCACAGAGATTCTGACTGACCTGTGTGCGGCCTGCAGAGCCTGTATTAGTCTGTCCTGATCACTGAAGATCGACAGGTCGACTTCAGCACGCAGGAAGAACAACACCTACAACATCAGAAAAATTACTTTTTCATTTAGATTATATCTGTGGCTAAAGACCAAGAAGCCAAAAATTATTCAACTATTGTTACAGACACTTACATCCTGGCTGAATTTGAACACAGTAAGTGGGTACTCCTTTGGAAACTCCCTGTCTTCCATTCGTTGATCCTTACACAAGACTCTATCAGCATCTGTAGTACGAACAGGAATTTGACATTAAAACAAAACATGACGGTAAAATAACAGGTTATTTTTTATTTATTTAAAAGGTTTACAGCATGGCTCTGAATTTCTTGGTATTTTACTTTTAGAAAGCACACACGTATTTTGGGATGCAGGATATTTTAATATAGCTCCTTTATCATTAATTCTTAAATTTTGATTCAGAAATTCTTAATTTAAGTGGTTCCCATTGAAATTACCTTGAACATTTATAAATGTCACAAAAGCAACACCCTGAAGGTGTGTAGGGTACTGAATCTTCTCCACCTCTCCCCCGAGACTTCTAGATCTCTGGAAATGTATGACCAGCTTGTCTGCAATTCTGCTACAGGGCAGTACGTCCGGTACTCCACAGACAACTACGGTTCTGCGTTCTTCAGTGTGGTCCATTGCCTAGACGAAATGTTACGCCAACCAAAGTTAATACTGCTATCCAGTCTTTGCTCATTTCGAGTACGAAATAGAAATTAAACAAATGTGTTAACCGAAACCGAAGTACACTGAAAATAGCATATAACTGATTTTATCAGGCGACAAGAAATCTATTTACTTACGCAAATAGATAATTACTACTAGCGTGTTTCATGTGCAAGTTGTTATCGAAATCTAACAAGAAAAACTACAAATGATTAAATGCTGAACAGGGTAAAACGTACTATGCCTCATACTATGCACAAAGCTGCACTCTATTTTCTTCTTAAGATTTCGTTAAATTACACAAAGAGTCCCCACAATCACAGAACGGAACCAAGGCGATTCGAGTAAAAGTGATTGGGAAATGTAGTCTAGTCACGCGTTACTAAGGTGAGACTAATTATTTTTCTAAAATACGTATACCGAGATGCAACACGGTAAGGCTTTAACGCCGTAAACGTCTGAGGAACGCAGAAAAATTTAGGCACAAGAAGTCCGGCCTGTGAATCAGTTATTGTGATACTAGATTGTGATAATAGCCAGTTATGTTTGGGTTTTTTTTACAGTCAAATCCAGCCTCAATTATGGGATTTTCTTTCTTTTTTTGTAATATTTCTAAACCTAATCAAGGCTTAGAATATAACCATGCTCATGCATGGGATATTTTTAGTTTAAAGGGCGTTGTTTCAATTGCACAGAAATAGTTCACAAATCCACAGGATCTACATATAAAGTTTATATGTATGATTATTTTAATGTGTAATGGCAATAGCATGTGGGTCAGTTGTCCTGGCTGACAATTTATTACTATTATTATGTTTGAATGGTGGTTTAGAATTCTCCTATGAGATTAAAGTATAACGATATTTATTGGTAAACCAAATCTTGGTTTGTGGTCATTTATGATTTTATTCGGTTTTTATATACATTTTTATACTTGGTTGCTTGTTTGAGGATACAGATGTTTAAAGGCATGGAAGTTTAATTTAAAGGCTTAATTACACATAATAACTACATAATAAATATATATATATTTTTGTGTGTTACCTTTACTGTTTTAAGCATAAGATTTTCATTCATAAAGTATACAAACCTTAGAAAGCCATCCCCAGAGTTCACAGACATGCACAAAGTTATATTATTGTATTCCAATGAATGGTTGTTACAGATCGTAAGAAAAATAGGTCTCCACTTAATTTCAATCTTTTTTTTTCTCTCAGATTCTTGTTAGACATGCCTTGACAGTAATCTACTTTACATTAGGGATATTTGGTTGTTCTGTTCGTGCAAACACTATACAAATTAACTTAATGTGTGTCCCTTGAGTTGAATAGTTTATTAATTGATTTAAAACCAATTAGTACAAAATTAGTTTCTTGACCCTGGGAAAATATGTTACTGGTTTTATTACCACCACGATAGGTTTTTATTTTTAGCACTGCTGTTGTAACCTTGTGCAGTTTATTTATAATTAATTAACTTAAACTGCTAATAAAATTATTTCAAACTAAAACAGTAATAAATGCAAATTACCACGGATACAAGTGTCTGATTAACAACTAAATCATTCATTAAAATAATTTCTCAGATTACAGTAAAATCAGGCATAATTAAATATGACCAATTAGAGGCTCCTGAAGAAACCTGCGCACACTAAGGTTCCGAGGGACCAGAACTGACAGAAGCTGCCCTAGGATTCAAGACTCTGTTTCAGGGGAATCTTCGCTGAAGAATGCTGTCAGGGCTCTGCCCTTGGAGATGTACTTGATGCTCTCCACCTCGCCCCCACCGTTGCTGGGTTTCTGGAAGTGAATCTCCAGGTGATCCTGCAGATCCTCCTCTTCCAGGATATCATCGATCCCCTCCAGCAGTATTGTACGCTTGGAGGTCCCAGAGAATGTCTGGAATTGGACACAAATCTCTCATCCATATGTAGCTGTTCTACACTGTTTTCTTTATCTCTTTACAGTTTGATAAATACAAATGAAAAGATTTTAACTATGGCCAAGTCTCAGACTGTCAAATAATGTTGGGAGATGAATACTACTGGAAAATATTTACACATAAAATGAACTCAACACCTATAATAAACTCATTAGAAAGGTGAAGTCTTAGTAATGAAATCTCACCTGAAAATTTTTCAGCTGGTATTCGAAAAACGGAGAAACGCCCACATCAATTTTTCTACCTGCATCTACGCTGTATTTCTTTGAGAAGCCCAAATTTTCAGCAACTGAAAGAAAAAAATTTTTTGTCCTCAGTCACGAAACTGGTAACTGAAATAGTCCCACGAATAAATAATTTGTTCTTCCATTTTCATTCTATATCTTATAAAAATCAAACAAGCTATAGCACTCTTGGGGTATGATTGGCAATTAAGCAGTTTTCCATACAGATATCTTTTTTTTATTTATGATAATGACAAAACAAATGCCACGATTACGGCTGAACGTTCACCTTGCAGAATTCTGATGGATACTTGTTTAAATAGCGTATGCTATAAATCAATAATAAGCAGACCTCCAGTGTTGAGGAAAGTGATGTGGCCAGTGCCCGTGTCACTGTTGTAGTCAACCTCATTCACCTCCCCTCCACCTAGGCTGGGTCTGGAGAAGCTTAATTCTATTCGGTCCCTCATGCGCTCATCAGAAAGAACAGGAGGGGCATTGGAGAACCTTATCTTCTTCTTAGAGACACTGAAGTGCACCTAAGGGGCAAGGGGGGGCATCTTAGTAACAGTCTATAGTGTCTATTGTTTTAAAACAGTCTATAGTGTTCCATTATATTTCTTTGTGGAATTGTATTTATCTGCTTAATTGTAAAGTTGTTTGATACAGCAATGTGGAATTTTATAGGCCCTTTTTCTTAAATATATGACATCACGTTTGCCTTTTAACTAAAAACAAAAAAACAGTACATTACAGTTTTTTTACATGCTTTATAGGCCATTTGATGAGTTTTAGGATTAAACATAATTTTATAAATATTTATGTATAATATTATTATTATTATCGGAATGGCCAACAACCACAGCTTCCTCAATCTCTTGTTTTTAAGCTTAAAAACCCATTTATACTTAATATAAAATAAGAAATTTATCCTGATACAGTTTTTAGGCCACATCACTCAGCCCTAGTAGGTTCACAGTTCACTATGAAGGGGTTTTCGTTACAAAGTTCCATGAAAATTAGTACCCGTTAGCACATCTTCTATACGTGCACTTGCCACGTCTAGGATGTAATTTCCTTACCTCAAACTTCACGGAAGGTTCCAGATCCATACAGTATGGCTTCACATCCATCTTTGTGTTGTCAAACATTACGGGGCATTTGGTCATCCTGAGGATTTTTTCAGCCACTGAAAGTTAAAGACACATCAAGTTGATGCTTACTTTCTTTACTGACAAGAAAAGCATGTTCTGCATTTAAAAATATAATTATGTATAATTATATATAAAATATAAAAGAATATAATTTACATTTAAAAAAAAAAGTTTTTTTCATTCTGGACAAGATTAACTTAAACACCAGTCAACATCTCTCCTACTTTCAAGCATTTTTTTTTTCCTTTGCGTTTGATGACATTTAACTTTCACCCAAAAAAGTGAACATTTACTTTAGAAACACTTAGACAACGGCTCAGATAATCGTGATTTCTGATTGGTCTATGGGTGTACATTAAAATCCTATGATAGCTTGGCTATAACATAGTTTTAAAATGACTCAACAACAGGTAACACTGGAATTGGAATTTGTTTGTTGTCATGTTCTAAAAACACAGAAGTCCCTTTTTTTTGTACAGATGCAAACTGCTGTAGCAGATGGAACCCTCAGATCTATGCTAAATATATACCATTTTATATAAACGGAAAGGGGCCGTTTAATGTCTTAATGTTAAATGTGCAGTCGCTAACTCATTTGCTCACTAATCGGTCAGATATCAAAGAACCTCTTCATTCTGCAATTGACTAACAAATCTCATAACAAATAAATACATGATTTAAAAACACGTGTGTTTTTCTACAAAAATTTAGTCACTGAATAAGCGTGATAATCCACGGCAAGCCACGTGGTTCAAGGAAAATAAACTCCTTAAGAAGGTTTAACCGCATCACTCCGTCCCGTTGTGATTTATTTCCCTAAAACCGCATGGCATTATCACATACTTATACATTTGAAATTCAACAAATGGGAAATAAATGTTCCTTTATTCTCTATAATAATGACTGCATAATCATTATTAAGTCACTTGCAAGTCACTTTGGTTAAAAACACCCATCGGATGTAAATCTAAATACGACAATAAAGATACACATTATCCCTGAAACATCGTATCAGGCAGGATAAATGTAAACAGACTGAAAGAGGACCAAAAAGGACACCTGTCTGTTCTTCAAATGTGAGGAGGGCCTGGCCACCCTTCAGGCGGAACGAGGGCCTACAGATGACAGTGAAATGGCTCTGGATGTCCTCTGTCATCTCATCTCTCTCCTCCTCTTTTATCACACCTACGAACTTCACCTTCTTGTCTGGGATATCTGCTTTAATCTGGGGGCATACAAAGAAATGAATACAGGATCACGTCATTACTGGTAAGATTACTCAAACCCATAATGCTTCTTTTGTAAATTCCAACTAAATGAAAAACCGAAATCATACCTTCGTTTTTTGCTGAAGTGTTGCGTATGTGGCCCTTTTGGCGCTCAACCGTTCTTCATATTCCTTTAAGCGTTCCGATAATGCCTTGTTGCGCTTCTCAAGGTCCTTGATTTCATCCTACAACACAGTATGATTAGATATTTTATATTCAGTATTATCTAACACAGTCGACGTAACAGTCGAGTGTTGCATTATTCTTTTCATAACTCACCTCCATATGTCAGCATACACAGAGATTTTGCTCTACAGATATAGTGGCTATCACTTCCAGCCCCTTGGACTTTGACAATGATCAACAAAAAAACTAATAATAAACTTCAATAAATAACAAGGCTTTCTTCTTGCCACTCTCTAAATAAAGCCCAGGTTTCCAAGTGTAAGACTGTAATTCCTTTAAATTTACAATCCTAAAAAAACTACAACATTGTACCATGACTGGCCAAATCGCAAAACATGTCAGTTGTGGTAGTAGCTAGCTAACTCGTTCTTTGTAACACCCACCGAGCCTGTCATCCAGTCCCAACAGAACAGAAAGTAGGTACCCTTGACAGCTACTCTAACAGTCTGATGTTTTACTTATCAGTTTACTGGAGTAGGATACCTCAAGTTCAAGCTTCCTCTTCAGTGTCTCATCTGCAGCCTTCTGTTGCTGTGATAGCAGAGCCACAGTTTCTTTTTGAGCGTTTTTCTTAGTTTCTTCGGTGTCCAGTTTTTCCAGAAGCAGTCTAGATTTTTCTGTCTCAGCTGCTTCAACCATTTTCTGAATAACCACATAAACCACTTGATAAAACAGAAGCACTTAAACAACCGAAAGATAAAACGATTATTTCTTATTTCTCACCCCCTTACCTTCCATTTCTCCAGTTCTTGCCTAGCGTCAATAACCTCTTGGTCCTCAGAAATCATGTTGGGATTCTACAGATCAAGAAAACATATGTGTAAAGGCTGTAGAGTATTTTGCAGGTTCGTTTGTTCGTTTTGTTTGTTTTCCTAATTAAGTTTGTTCAGCCCGTTGAGTCATTGAACATCTTGTACTCTCCCGATATGAAAACAAGCGAGTTTAAGTTTCGTTTATCCATGTATGTTAAATATATAATTCAGGGCACACAAATGATCTATAATATCATTCATTAGGTCGACTAACGTTAAGAGAAGAAAAATCCTCAGAGGAGCTCATTATGACCTATATAGATGGCAATAAAATACAGCCTCAAATATCGACAAATAATATTACCACCAATACAACGGAGAGAGTATTTATACGGAGAGTACTTAGCAAGCTATTCCACAATTGCTGTTACAATAATAGTATAAGTCTATTACTGTTTAAAATACTATATTTCCAACTTACCGCAAAAAAAAATGTTTTTTAAAGCAACGTATTACCCAACCGAATAACTTATTAGTTACCTTTCTAAAATAACAATGTAGTCTGCTACAGCCCCTTGTCTGTCTTCCTGTTCAAGAAACGAAAGTAACTGTGAACGTAAAATTGCACACGCGTACTCACCAGTAATTGTGCTGATCTTCGAAGTCTCCTTCGTTTAAAAAAAAAAATTCTTTCACTTTCATTTTTACAAAAATCCAAAGGCGTCACAAAAACCTTTCGTCCAGTATATTGACACGAACTATCAGCAACATTAGTTGATTTGTGGACGAGATGGCAGAGTATATCTTGCTATTAGACGGTCTTCCTGGCGACCTAGACTCTGTGAGATCAAAACTGGATTTATATTTCAAAAATAAAAGAAAATCGGGAGGTGAGGTATTGGAAATTCGAGATTATCCCGAAGACAAAAGAAAGGCGCTGCTTGTGTACTTGAATGATAGAGGTAAACCTTTAAAAAGTTATAGATGTCTTATAAATGTAATTTGTTTTGGTAACGATTGGGGAATCGAAAGATAATCGATAGTTATCTGTTTTAATCTGTTTTAATTTTCTCAGATCAGAAGAGAGTACTTGAAAAATTATACCATAAAGTTGACTTTAAGGCAATGGGAGTTGTGGAACTTAATGTGAAACTAAACGAGGACGATGCCAATGCGGATGTCAACAGAATTGAATTAGTGCCTGGCCCTTTTGTTAACGTGGAAAAACAAATACTAACTGGAAAATCCCTTCCAATCTCTGGAGAAAAGGTAGTGTTCTTACAATGTACACTAGATTAACGTGATGATTCAAGTTAATTCAAGAAATTTTTAATTTAAATGTTAAAAATCAGCATGATTTTTGGAATTACCTACTTGGCATACCAAAACGAGATTAGTTTAAAGCATGCCGTGAGCTTTAACAAAATATTGTGTGACATTGTTCCCAAAGCTTCTTTTTTTTTGTTTGCGTTTGCGTTAGTCAGTATAAAAAACAGGCCGCCAGGGGGCTCCAGTCAACCAGCATTCAAGAATCCGGAGAGGTTTATTAGACACTCATACACCGTATTCAGAACAAATAGGGCGTGTAGAAAAATTCAGTATAATGGGTCATACATTAGTAACAAATTGTATGTACCCATATAAATCATTGTCCGTCGTCAAATATTGTTTAAAACTCCTTGTGGCTATATCTGTGCCCGTGACTTCGTCAGCAAGCTAACTACTGAAACTAGTGAGGTGACAGTGAGGATGCAGACAAGATGTATTCCCGAGGCCACAGAGTGATAAAAGTGGTATAGGTAAATAAAATTTGTAGCACCGGTCAGGGCTTCAAAACAATAATAGGCAAGTAGGCTATGACCTTCCCGAGAAATAGTGTACCGGTTCGATACAACCTTTGTTGATTATGGATTCAAATTATTTAGCCTAGTACAAACAACAGATTAAAATCTAGTACATGGAACAATTTATTCACATCCCAGATTTTAAATTTGACTGTAATCCTTCCTTAATTACATTATCTTGTTTCTTTACCAAATGGCCCATGCAAACTGTACGGCAATTGATTTTCATATATTGTTTTTTGTTTACTGTTTCTGTCCCTGATGTAGCAGAAAGAGCCACTTTGTCAAGAAGGTGAGATTTTATTTTTGATTGAACAAAATAATCATGTGTTTTAAACAGCCAAACAGTATTGTTTTGTTAGATTAGTATAACATAGTTGACTTTTATAAAACCAAATGGTATCTGTCATAATACCAGAATATCTGTATGACAAGTAAACATTTTGATTATTTATCTGTTTGGTTAATAATTATTGCTATATCAGAGCACATAGTTATATCAGATCTTCAGAAACATCTTGACAACACTGTTTTAGGCACCCGAAAAAGATAAAAATGCTTTACTAAGTTTTTGATGCTTCACTGGTGTTGAGATTGGTTTTCTTTATCACAGTGAAGGTGACATTGTCCTTGAATACAATAGGTAATAATTAAGCATATCTGTTTCAGGCTCACAGCAAGGAGAGGACCACAGGTTTGACTCTCTGATTGTGACCAGTACTTCTCATATCAATCAAGACCTGCTTAAGTTGTATTTTGAGCAGTTCTCTGACAATGTCAGTATAAAGAACCTCGGGGGAAATAGATGGATTCTTAATTTGGCCAAACAGTCAGGCAAGTTTATTTAAGAGAGAGCACCTTGACGTCAGACTATGAATATTAATAAATATCAACTATACAACACAATGTTCAAAACTTTACCTTTGCAAACTGTTTTTCAGAAGTGGACAACCTTCTGACCAAGAAAGTGCACGAGGTTGACTCTTCCCTCTCTGTGGAGCGCTATGATGAGAGAGCTGCTGAGAGAAACCTGGACCCTCGCAGGTTTGTTCTGAGTGGATTCAGCGCAGACTCCAAGTGCAGCTTCGTCTCCATCTACATCAAGAGCTGTAGCAAAGGGGCGGAGCATGGCTGGGAAGTTCTCAACGACAGGAAGGAAATAGTGGTGACCTTCAAACAGGATATTGGTACGTAAATCTAACTAACAAGATGTGATGTGGGTCAAAAAATTTTAATGTTTAGTTTATAGTTTGCGCGTTGTGCAGAATACAGCGATTAGACTGCTCCAAAATTGCTCCTAAATTGTTAAAATGAACACTGAGAGACTCCCATTAAATGCATCGGGAGATGACACAATGGCTGCCGTTTCTGTTAACCCTATGCTATTGTATCCATCAATTAGATATAAAGGACTTCATGAAGAAATGCTCCACAAAAAAGATCCAGGATATGGAGATCACAGCTTCCCAGCTAGAATACACAGACTCAGTCTTGATCCAAGGAGAGATGAGCAGCATCTCAGAGGAAGATATCAAGCTGTATTTTAGCAACAAACAGAGCAAAGGAGGAAAAATAAGTGCCTTGGATTGGATCAACAGGGCCACAAGTGTGATTGTTACCTTTGAGGATTTTCATGGTATGTTTTGAACATACATTATGGAAAACAGTTGTGGCGAACATACACAGTCATTAGCCCAATTTTACAAAAAGAAAAATTGTCTAGCATTAACATGATTCAACTGTCACTTTTCTTTACAGTGGCACACAGAGTGGCAGAAGGAAAACACTCTCTCGGTGAAGTTAGTCTAAGCACCCTGCTGTTCTATAGAACTTTCCAGAAAGCTTTGACTGGAGAAACACCCCCTCTGCAAACCGCTCCCTGTAAAGTCCCCTTACTTCTGGAACCCGTGTTTCTCGACAATCTTCGTTGCAATGACAAGTTCAAAGAGGAGTTTGAGAAAACACTAGGGGAGGTCTATGCAAGCGTGTCCTATGACCGAACCACCGAGCCCCATCAGGTGGTGCTGGAGATGGCAGTGGACAGTGAGTCTCTGTTGATGCACTACTTGGCTCCAACTTGGGAGAGAAAAGCCATGGATGCAGCAAAGGCCCTTCTAAAGAAATACAATGTGATCCTGCTGGGAGCAAAGACAGAAATCTGGGAAAGAATTAAAGATAGATGCCTTAGTCGGAGTCCAGGTGATGCTGTTGTCTCCTATGACAGCTCCACTGGCAACATTATGGTGGTGGGGAAACAAAGTGAGGTAAAGTGCCTTGAGGGTGATATTAGGCTTTTCATGAAAGAGGCTGATGAAATATTGAAGGTTGAGATGAACACTGTGGACAGAAAGATCCCTGTGAATACCAAGGAGGAATTTCATTTTTTTCAGACATTTATGTCTGGTAAACTTGAAGAGGTTGAATGCCTAGAAGATGAAGCAAACTTAACCTTTCAACTCAAGGGTCTCAAGGAGAGAGTTAACTTAGCAGAGAAAACTATAAAGGATATACAGATGAATCTGGTCACACAAACTCTGAATCTATCAGTGAATCTAACACAGTTTTTTAAGTCTTGTGACTTGAAAAAGTTTGAGCGTGATCATTTTGAACAGAATTGCATTTCAGCTATGATCTTCAACAATGTGGATTCCTTCCAGATTCTCGGTGACAAGAAAAATGTTCACAAATCTTTCTGTAAAATCAATGATGTTCTGAGGGAGGAAGTCATCAAACTCAATCCTGATCAAGCCAAGATTACAAAAAATGAAAATTGGAGGATCTTTTTTGAGGGACTGAAAGATGATCTGGAATCTAGCAGCAATGTAGATAATGTCTACATTTCGCAATCCGATGAGCAAATTATAATATCTGGCTTAAGTAGTGTGGTAGCTGATATTGCAAGGAAGCTAAAAGGTTATTTGGAAAACAAAATACCGGCAACGGAAGAAATTCCACTCAAATCGATGCGAGAGGTAGAATTTATCAGTTCTTTCATGAACCTGTTGGATGTGCCTGACTTAAAGTCCCTGGGTGCGACTATACTACCATCGAGAACACCGGGTTCCCCTTCCCTCAAGGTCACCGCAGCACGTGAGAAGATAAAAGAGGCAGTGGCAGTGGTCATGAAGCAGGTCTCGCTGATTGTGATGGAGAAGCACGTATATTCCAAGGCTGGAGAAGCCAAAGTTTTGGAAAAACATCGAGCTTCCTTCAGGGCCAAAGCCAAAGAGTTTGGGTGCTGTCTGTATTTGACTAATGATCAAGCCAACCAGACCAGAGCAGGATCAGAGCACAGAAGTAATTGTGTTTTTTGGTTGCCATCACACAAAAGGCAGATCCATACCCTATTATCCTAACCGGTCTTCTCTTTTAAATATAATTTCTCTCTCAACAGTGGTGGTTGGTGGAGTATCAATAATTCTTAAAAAGGGAGACATCACCAAAGAATGTGTGGATGCCATTGTAAATTCCACCAACATGTCTTTGAATCTCAACACTGGTAAGGTTTTTTTTTCTTTCCCCCAGACATGTTTAATTATCATGGATGGGCTTACATATTTGAGCAGGGATTAGCAAAAGTGCCGCAGATAGATCTTGTTTGTCATTTCATTCCCATCACAATGGGATTAATTATTATGCTATATTACATTATAAATACGATCATGTGTTGTAGGTATTCAGTGTCTCACTAATGAGAGAGAATTTGAAAATCGACAGGATCATAGCACTCCAATAAAAGGGTTTCCGACCCCTGTTTTAGAAGATCAATAGTCATAGTAGAAAAGGGTAGGCAAACCAAGAATGTAAAAGTAATCAGTCCATTTACTGACACTGTCTCAAAGGTCACTGCATAAAAGCAGGTGTATCTTTGTTAGAGCCATCATTAAAAAATTACAGTCAAGTTTTTCATTTGATCTATTAGATAGGAACAACTTTTTAAATCTTTTTACTTGATAGGTGTCTCTGGAGCCATTTTGAAGGCTGCAGGGAAGTCAGTTGCAGAGGAATGCCACAAACTTGGTAATGTTGCATTTCTGTTCTTAGAACTTGCCAACTAAAATCCCACCGGTTCAGTCTGTCTCTTTGTTCAATGATCAACATTGTATCTTTCTGTTCTATTTATTTATCTAGTCATCTTTAACCTGGATCAAAACCTAAGATACCAATACTGATATAGAAAACATTTCAAACTAAGTTATACATTTAAAAGCAGGCATGAGTTA
>JAOVYW010073908.1:6310-19169 GCA_025775045.1 Hiodon tergisus
GCATGGGGGTGTGACGCACTGGCGTGTGTTGAAGACATCCTTATGAATGCATGGGGGTGTGACGCACTGGCGTGTGTGGATGACGTCCTTATGAATGCATGGGGGTGTGACGCACTTGCGTGTGTGGAAAACGTCCTTATGAATGCACGGGGGTGTGTTCAGGGAAGCCAATGAGCACGTGCGAGCAGCAGCACCTCACTGTCTATCCGCTTGGAGATGAAGCTACGCCATCATGGTCAGGGCATTCCACAAGTGAGAGGGCGGTCCGCTGGCTCCGATTAGCCGGGTGGGCCTTTCAGCACCTCAGCCGGGTCGCCACAGAAAGGACGCTGCTTTTCAGGAGAGGAGATCCATGAAGACATCTGTGCACAACCCATGCCCAAATAACAGAGGGCTTTTGAGGTTTGCTGCAAATGAGGTCCCGGGGCTGGGGTTGGCTGCCTGAGACTGGGCAGAAAATCCAACTGCGACTTCATCCATCCAACAGAAAGGGGAGCACATATGATGTATGTCTGCTGGCTTGGCAGTTGGACCGAGAGAACCCAGCAGGTGTTAAGTCAATGGGCTGGACACCGGACTGAAAAGTCCGCTAGAAAGCGAAAGAAAAACAGGCGGCAGGCCAACGTCTTGCGGTGCAGGGAGATTTACGGGCTTTGGACCGGACTGTGAGGTCCCGGTGTACGGACCATTTATTTATTCATTTTCCATCTGTGTTGAGGGAGGGGGGAAAAACCAAGACAGAACTGGCATGCGAGGAGTTTAAAATGTTGAGAACCGGGGCACAACTGTGTAAATTTTCTTAAACCAGAGGCTCAATCCATTTGGCTTGAAGGGGAAAATGAAGACACACAAGGATGACACAGAAAAGGCTGCGTGGGACAGGCCAGTTTATTTTAGCACTCTGTAGAAAATCCAAATGGCTCATAGGGGGATACCATTAAAGAAATGATAAAAAATACATAGCTGTGATCAGTTTGTCCAACAGGCCTGTATTCCTGACTCCAGCATGACTCCAACATGACTCCAGTGTTCTCCAGCTGGGGTAAACAGAGAACTTACAGCACTAGACGTGTTGTCCAGCGCACACCAGGACATGAGGGGCCCGTAGTCTGGGAGATGAAAAGAGTTCTACAGATGTTATGTTGGCTACCAAACATTTACCAGGGAATTCACCTAAAGTACATGAAGAATGAATAAAAAATAGGAAAACACAAACCAGCACTTCCTCCTTTGTTGGATTTCCAGACGCGGCTTATTTGCACGTTCAACCAGAAATGGCCGAGTGCATTTAGCAGCAAATTAGTTCACTTAGTATTGACCGCAAACATCGACCCTGCCGAGGAAACACCATTGATTTCGGCTGTCTTAAAGAAGGAAAACTGGTTTCATTGATAATTGTAAGCCCTTCTGGTGGCGGGAGTCATGGATTCGGATTTCTGATCACGAGCAAGAGGCTAGCAGTGTTGTACTCAGACGTTTCGCTGACCTTAACGTTGGGATCCATCACAGCAGATGATCCATCACTGAAATCCTACGGCTGGAGGCTGAGGATTCTCCAGTTTTTATGATCTTCTTTTTTATACTCTCTGTTATGACCGTGCTGTTATATTCTACGGCCGGTATTTTAGCTTGATCGCTCCTCAAAAAAAAACGAGCCGCATTAATGAGTCACAAAAGAGATCTTAAGGACCAGTGAGCTTGTAATGAACATTTTATTTCCATTGATGAAAATCCCATCAATTACTCTTGCTCCATGCGATGGGGCTCATTAGCTCTCAGCTTTGTTCCCAGGAAAACAGTGTCACTAAGATGATAAAGAGCGCTATTCTACACCTGCATACAGGGCGCTTCTGTCAACTCTGCCTGCTTCAGCGGACTGACTTCCCCTCATTTATGACGAATACAGATTTTCTGCTGTGAGTACTCAGTGTATCAGGGAAGTTTTTATTTAAAAGCTTCAACCCCGCCACTCCAGTGAGACTCTGGCCCCGCCACTCCATTGGGACTCTGGCCCCGCCACTCCAGTGAGACTCTGGCCCCGCCACTCCAGTGGGACTCTGGCCCCGCCACTCCAGTGAGACTCTGGCCCCCCCACTCCAGTGGGACTCTGGCCCCGCCACTCCAGTGAGACTCTAACCCTGCCGCTCCAGTGAGACTCTGGCCCCGCCACTCCAGTGAGACTCCACTGGTCATGCTTGCCACGCCATGGGGGGTTTGATGACATCGTATGATGACTACACAGGGCAGAGCGCTGGGTTGGATCTGAGGTGCCAGAGGACCTGGGGTTATCATCCACAGAGCAGAGCGCATGTTTAAGCAACATTTTAGCAACTTAGTCCTGTACTGACCCGTAAAATCCAACATTATGGTTAACCATGGAATTGTGTTTCCATTTCATGGGACTTTTAAACATCTGTGTGGTCCAAAACATATAAACATAATATAAAACAGGTGTAAAGGGCTAGAAGTAAATGCTAACTGGACGTTATTCTGTCTGTTAAGAACATTCAGGGACCAGAACTTTAAGTATCATTGTTATGACTCAACATCTTTTTTCATTCAGAAAAAGTAATATAAGGTCATGCAGCTCATAGGACCCTTTCTTTGTTCAAGATTAAATTTGTTTCACACTTTTGTGCTTAATGAAAACATCATGGCAAATGGCAGAAAACTGACAAATGAAAAGATTTTTTTTAAAAGAGTTACCGGTCATCTGAGATCAAGCGCAGAGGAGAGTATCCTGTGACTTGGAGGGTAACAAGGGGACCCAGCGGAGCTCGGCCGGGTTCCCAGTAAACGGATGCTGAATTATTAAAGCCTTATTAGAAATATTGCTATTTTTCAGCGATGTCAGTGAAATGAAGGCATCTGTAACATTTGACCAGATACCTCTTTTCTGTTTCCATAATTGCGCCTTTAGCTTCTAGCGGTGCCCCACAGCCCTCCATTAATCAAACCAAGAGAAGCTCAGGCCCAGTGACAGCCAGGACAGCATTAGATGGGCAACGTTATTTTCAGATAGTCAGAGGGTTCTTTTCAGTCATTCAATCACACGGCTCAACTTAATTGTTTTTTCTCCAGCCCCCCGCCAACCTTTCAGACCCATTACATACTATTTTAACTATCTGACTTTTAATTAGACTTTTAAATGTAACCCTCTTTTTAAATTGGAAAAGGATTCTACTGGAGGATGACTTTATTTGAGATTAGGTCCTAGTTCTGTTATGCACCGAGTGGCCACTTTATTAGGTGCACTTACCTTAGAGTGGGTTGCTCCCCCTTTTGCCCTCAGAACAGCACCAATTCGTCGGCCGGTGCATAGGCCCAAGGTGTCAAAAGGGTGCCACAGGTATGCCAGTCTATATCGAATACTTTGCGTTCCATTTCTGTCACAAATGTGATGGTGGAAGATCTCTACTCATTGCTCATGTCATGCTGAAGATGCTTGATTGGATTGAGATCTGGTTACTTGGGAGGCCGCTGCAGTGAGCTGAATTCACGGCCGAGATCCTGGAACTGTTCCTGGACACTCCTAGCCTTGTGGCATGGTGGGTTATTCTGCTGAAAGATCCTGAGGCATTCTAACGTTGCTCCACTCGTACCAAGGGACCCGATGTATGCCACGAAAACACACCCTACACCGTCACGCCTCCACCACCCCCGGTGGGAGGGATCCATGGAGTTTTACGGCTCTTGCCAAATCCTGGCCTTCCCATCAATGTGAAACAAGCAGGAACCAGGATTCATCACACCAGGTGATGTTTCCCACTCCTCCATTGTCCAGTGTCGACGTCCCACAGTCCACTCTAACTGTAGTTTCTTGTTCTTCACTGACAGATGCGGGCACTGGGCTACGTCGTGGTCTGCCATACCCAGCCCTTAATGACTCGTGCATTCCAATAGGCTACTTTCACCACCGTGCTTGTGCTCCACTGTAGTTTAACGGATAGTAGCCGGTCTGTCAGAGTGTGAAAGACGGCTCAGCCTCTGTTGGCCTCTGTCATCAGCAAGCTGTTTTCCAGCCACAGGGCGACCACTAGCTGGATGTCTTTTGGGTAGTTGGACCATTTACTATAAACCTGTGACACTGTCGTGCATGGAAAAACCCAACAGGTTGGCTGTTTCTGAGATACTCATACAGGTGGATCCGGCTCCAACTACCATTTCCTGCTCAAACTCGCATAGATCTTTCAAACTGGCCATTTTACCCATTATACCTGAATTGCATACAAAGCGACTGACCTTTCTATGTCATGAAATGGGAGAGTACCTACTAATGCGGCCACTCAGAGTGTTTGGTACACAAATGCACTGCAAAAAAGTTAAGAATCTGAGGTGTCTCGTACGTTGTTTTACCACAGTGTGGGAAAGCCTCCAATGGAGGGTAGCCCCAACACAGCGCTGAAGACAGGCGAATGCTTGGGTAAAACTCACTTCAGGTTTTACTCTTAATTCGAGGGACTTTGTCACCCCATTAAAATGTAGAGGTGAGCTGAATGGCATGGCACATTATCAGAGTAAAAGGAGTTCATTAATTACACTGTCTAATTGGATTGAACCAGATGCGAAACGTCGCTGAAGAAGTGCCCAGTGCCAGAAAAGGCCTGAGTGCTGATTTTTTTTCTATTAGGAACCAGCATGTTCCCAGATTCGCGGAATTACTTTATCCTTTATTGATTAATGACCCTAATTTATTACCAGTGCGGAGGATCGGGCATTGAGTTAAATGCACTATTAATCAACCTTCCATCAAATTATGAGCCCTGGCGACGTATCACTGTCGCCACGGCCACATCCGCCCATGGCGACGAGGCACGTGGGCGTGGTGCTCTTTAAGAGGACTCAATAACTGTCCCGCCCCAACCCGGGACTTCCTGTCAACCTGACAAATGTCGCGCGGGGAAAATGAAATATAACTCAGAGTGATGAAAAGACCACCGTGCTCACCACTCTGACACCTCCTCTAAAATAATCAAACTCCCCCCTTTTAATGCGCCAGGAAAACCATCCGTTAACTCAAAATGGGGGACAAAATGCCGACAGCCCCTAATCTGTCATTGTTAAGCCAACAACATTATATTAAGCGGATAACTGATACTGGGCCAGTGGAACCGTGGGCGACACGAGGATAGATTTCGATGTGATCGTGAAATTCACTGGTACGCCGCCTTCATTTATCGAAACAAGCCGGATGTATATGACCTATTAAACTCAACTTAACAAAACTGCAAAGGATCATTCATTTTTCAGTACCACACTCTTTACGTGGTACATAGTCACAAAGTGGTGTAAAATATGGTAAAAACGTAAAGTAAAAGTGAAAAAAAAAGGTTCCTTAAATCCAATTTTGTGTTCTAGATTGGTAAGAAACAAAGCATCGTGTCACGTTTAAGAAAACCAGCTGGCTCCGGAATATTCCTAGTGATCAGCTTATCATTTCTCCTGTGTGCATCCCAGCGGTCAGCCCCTACCTGGACTCCCCAATGTGGGAAAGGCACGTATGACAGAACCACACACACGGTGCGAATGTATAATGTGTGAAATGAAGATGCTAGTTTTACAATCTCAGCCTGTCATCCCTCCTATTGGAACTCAATCGTGTGACTCCCGGGAGCTTCGGATGAAATGCTTTGTATACCAATATCTCAGGAAGGCCACTGCACTGAGATGTTAAGAGAACATACCGCCTCAGAGGGCCCTGAAGAAAGCGCTTCCTGTTCCATCAGGGTTAAAGGGCTCGTGAAGCACGGCGATATTCTTTAGATAAAAGCCCAAAGGCCTTGAGAGCTAACCCCTCACCCCCGTCCTGTCCACCCCGGGAGAGCTAACCCCTCACCCCCGTCCTGACTTCTGACAGTGTCTCAAAGGAGCGGTTTGCTCACCGACTCCCAGCTGGGGTGGAGGAATTCTGAATTTTCTCTCCGTTTAAAAATGGCATGCTTTTTATTTTCTGTTGCCATGGCAACTTAAAAGTGACAACAATTTTGAGTAATTATGTGTGTGCGTGTGCACGTGTGCGTGCGTGCGTGCGCGTGTGTGTGTGTGTGTGTTTGAGCTTGCCTTACAGGCTGCAACTGGTCCATGTCACTGGTCCTCTTACTGTAGTACTGTAACTATTAGTAGGTACCGGATATACAGACATTGGACCATCCATTTACTGTGTTTACTGTAGTTCACAATCAGTGGGTACCATATATACAGACAGTGGAGAAACTGTAATTGCTGTAATTAGAAGCAGTTGCTAAGGGCAGAACTGATAAAGGGCCAGAAAAAACAATAATTCAGGGCAATTAGTAGCCAGCTGCTGTTGACGCAGAGGACCTTCTGTGATTTACAGCAACAGTAGGACCTCTTCCCAGCTGTTAGCGTTGTTGTGACGTTGCGGTCACGTTTCCTGTCAGCCGGCATTCAACCTGACTTTATCGATGGATGAATGCTTGGAAACAAAGAAAAATCATCTGAAACTTGAAGTCTGACATATGAAGTGTGGAGAAGGCAGCCAAAAGGGAAGCCTTATGGATGAGAAGGCTGTCTGAGCCTTACTCCACAAAGCCCAGCATGAGCAGTGTGTCACACTCGCCACTGTTCATTACAACGACCGGTCCTTCTGACAACCTAGGACATCGCTCAAGAACTTTTTGGTGGGATTACCATTCCATGCACACGTGGGGAAAGTCAGTAAGTGCCGGAGTACAGGGTGCAGGTCGTGTTCCTACAACGCTGATGTAACGTTACAGAGACACAATAACCTTCAGCCGTTATGTAAAACGCTATGTGCAGATTGACAGACGGATCGGCCAATTTCATAATTATGGGCAATTTTGGCAAAATTTTCCTTCCCTGCAGGAGAAAAATAAAAGCCATACATCGGTCCACACTACATTGCATGCAGAATCGGCTCTCCTGCTCCCCAAAGTTCCTGTTAAGTAGTTGTTTAATTTTGCAGCTCACATGGTTTCTCCATAGGTGTGAAGACCGAGATGTTTAACGGAAGTGGCAATTACCGACAGAAGGGAGAAGGGGGGAAATAAACGTTACACGCTTCCCTTAAAATAGCATATGTCAGGAATCTTCCCTAGGGGGTAATGCCAGGGGAGGGCTGCTAGACACAGGCTTAGCCACGCCTGGATACCACTTCCAAAGATGGCACACAGCGGCTGAACCCTGGCACGTTACTCACTGGAGACCCAGGCACGAGACTGCAATAACCCCGCATCACCGGCCCAGAGCTCAATTCTACTACCTCAGCTTCTTCTGCTAACAATGTTACTGCTAACTGCCACACTGCGGCTCTAACTAACCAAAGTTGGATACCTGTAAAGACCACATGCTCAGCACAGACCATGTGGCCTTGTGCAGACTTTCCTCTGTTCGGAGGGGATGCGGTTGCTGGAGTTACAGGCCGAAAAAAACCGTTAACATCCCCTGCAGGAAGCTCACAGACGTGATGGACCTTGTAGACACTCATAGACACTATAGACCAGACAAGTACTGTAGCCTGTGGATGGGAGCCACCACTAACATAAGGACTCTCCAGAGGCTCCCTTCAATTTAGTGTCTGATTTTGCTCTTATGCTCCGGCGTGGCCACATTACCGGTTAAACAAAACATTCCCCTTCATTTTCATGATCCGTGCCACCTGGGTAAGATATTCGCTTGCTGTTGTCTTAAAGCGAGAGTACACTGTTTTTTCACTGATGCTGTATGCTTTATTATGTAACTTACACATTCCAAGCTGACAATGGTCATGAAAACGGCCTTGTTTTGACAAATGTCACTGGGTTATAAATGCTGGTAATAAAACCAGAGCTATGTTTTCTTCATTTTCAGCCTGCTATGGTTAGTCTAGAACAATGTGACCATTTATGGTAGAGCCGCGCTGTGTCGTGAGGCTGTTTCGTGGATGTCAGGGAGTTTCTGGAGTGTTGTAAAAATGTTTTTTTTTTTTTTAAATGTTATTGGAACGTAGTGCCCTCAAACTTTATGTTTGACAAAAAAATGGTGCATGGTAATTTCAACCATATATGCTTGTTGCCTAATAAAAATTAACAGTCCAGACATGTCTTGGGGTTTTAGACAGGACATGGTCAGTAAAATAACGGTGTTGAGAAGCCTGCAGAGTGGTTTCTGGTCACACTTTATACCATTTAGCCATTTGATTGAGATCTGTTAATGTTTTTTAATGGTATGAATAAATAGCGTGAGAAGGGGGCATACAGCTGATTTAAATACATAATCAGATCCTCAATAATAATGATAATAATAATAATAAAAATTATTATTATTATTGTTAATAATAATAATAATGATAATTGTTGTTGTTGTTGTTATTAATAACTTTATAACTTTTTTAACTTTATATTTATAATGTTAATATTTGTGGTTTCTCTCTACTCCAGGCAGTGCAAGAGACAGAAAAACTACGGATGAATTGACTATAACTGGGTGTCTAGTTCAGTGAGCTTCTGTTTGCAGTGACGGCAGTCCAGGCCCTGGGCTTGTGAGACCCGTGGTGCTTAAATATTATTTGAAGAAATTAATGTTAGCAGCTTAATTAAGCTGTACTGAACCGCAGTTTAAGTTACACAAGAAATACATAAATAGTAGTAATAACATAAAGAAAATACGAATAATATTAAAATAGTCTTGATATTAGATATTAAATTACATTTCTATTGAAAATAAAATAATATTTATAACAATTGTAATAACACTAAAAATAAACAAAATGTGTATTAATAATACTAAAATACCCAAAATACAAGCAATAATATTAGCGTAATGTTAATAATAGCTTTTTCACGACAAATGCCTACTGTAGCACAGTATCGGCTGCATCTGTAATCGCCATTATTTCTCAAAATTAATTCTGCGATGTTTTTTTCTTTCTTTTGCACGTATTAATTCAATGTTTTTTATTCAGCTACCCTGCTACGCATATTTTGGAGGAGTAATTACAGCCAATCATCCCAGTCATCTCAACCCAATCATCCTTTGTTAGTCCCCCCTAAAAGGCAACGGGGACTTCCTGTTTCGGTTTTATAATTTAGGTCAATTGGGGTCAACAGCTAATCCTCTTCAGCAACTGTTCTAATTAAGCTGATTGTGATGAAAAACTGCTCAGCGTTAAATTCACGACTCGGAGTGGATGTAAGAATTGTAGAACGTATTAATAAATACGTCTTTATGGTCTGAAAGGAGAAGAAGATAATAGCAAAGCCTGCTCGACTGCTTGTGGCAATTCGACCGCTTATTTACAAACGTGAGAACTTTCCCTCATCATTGCGTAAAACACCAGCGCGATGGTGGGAAAGCAGGAAATGTTGACTGCGTAAATATGTTAGAGTAAACACTAGGGGGCAGTACTATTGACTTCTGACGAAACCATGCACGACTCGCTTCCCACCTGAAACAACAGGCCTAAAAATAGCGAGGGGAGCGCCAGATTGGCTTCTCCGGGAAGCGTAGTTCTCTTAACATCAAAGACGGTGGTCAGCTCTCAGCCTTCGCGGTTCCCAATGGCCAGTCCTAACGAGAAATGAATCAAGAGAACAAAAGAGAGTCTTTTGCAAAAATAAACACCCGTGGAGGCACAATCTTGTCTTTAAAGAAGGCTCATAACACTTTAATCTAGATACAATTTAAATAAACCCTTCATTTTATAAATATTGATTCGAAACATTTTACTAAAAAGTCTCTGTTTATTCATCATTAACATTTTGAAAAAAAAACAACATACATAAATTATATATAAATATATATATGACATGTCCAAAAGTAAAATATTGTACGTAGGTAATGTGGCTTAATGAATTCCAAGTAAGTTTTTAAAAAATTGTAATAAAATAATAATTATAATGAAACTATTAAAATATTGAACAAATGACTGAATGAAAGCTAATAGTACTTACAGCAAAGCACAAAATCCTGGATTTTAAATTAAATATGGGTGACAAATATACTAACAAAGGAGATCTGCTTTTTGAGCCAGTAATCTTTACAGTTCTAACAGAGTAGCTGAAGATGTCATCCTGCAATCGCAAATGTAAACATGGCAAACCAAGCCCATTCAACCCAGAGAGAAAAAAAATCTGCCTTTTTAAATCCCAGTCCTGTAGTGCTGTATATATTTTTCTTCCGAAGTGTAGCCCCCGAATGTTTCAAAGGGATGGGATTAGAGTCTTTATCCTGTAATTAATGTGGCCGAGAGCAGAGTGACAGCACCCAAGGTACGGACAGAGCGAACGCGTTCCTGCTGAGAGCGTCTACCCACAATGCAACACCCGCCAAAGCCCAACAACCAGACAATACCACACACTCTCCTGGCATCCACACCACTGTGTAATCTTTTTTTCATGGATTTTTTTTTTTAATAAAAAGGAAATTTTACTTAACCCCCTCCTGCCTTTGAAATGCAGACAGGGAAATTCTTGACGTGTTTTCAGCCTTTTGACCCCACCCCTTGTTCTTTGAGGTCATTTTCATTTCCCACCCACTGTTAGGTAAAATAGCCCGAGCTGCAGAAAGGAAGGCATTTCCCTGGCCTTTTTTCTGTTCTCTTTTTCCTGGGCTGGTGAGACTGCTGACGGCTCTGAGATCTCGCAGTCGCATCCCAAGGCTGGTGAGCTGCTCTGCTGGTGAACAGTGCGCATGGTGTGAATTTACCATTTAAGGAATCGGTCAGTTAACTGATCTGCATTGGTGATACATTACCGAATACATATTTGTAAATGGATAATTGTGTGTCCCAATGAACAATGAGCTTTTCTGAAGAAAAGAATAGTTCAATTTTTTTTAAATGTAAAAGGAAGAGTCAGAATGGAAGAACCGTTCTAAACACTGGAGTAGGGAAAAGACCACATTTCTCAGGGAAAACTAAAAACAGTTGTTTTTTGGGAATTTTTGGGTGGCTTTGAAGTCCACACCCCACTGAGTGCCTGACTTCGGTACGGACGAGCACAAATGGAACTATTTTTATCTACTGTGAGAGAGTTCTCTGTCCATAGTTTTTCCTTCTCTTCAGCTATAGAAATGTCTGGGTCCAGGCTCTCTTGCAATTTACATTTTTATAATTAAATTACCTGATTATCCCGTCAGAGGAACGGGTGCACAGCTAAGATAAGACAGGGTAGACAACATTACCATCAGATCTCTGCAGTCCCAAAGCCCACGCAGTGTCAGGAGAGACTGTGCTATAGGTTTAATCAATGTGTGAAAATAGGCCTGAAGTCCAATGCTAATAGCACATAGCATCATAATGGCTGAGACATTCATCAGGAAACATGTACCGCTTGTGTACAAGTTTGTGAATTGTATGTATTTGTCTCCTTGTGACCCTGTGTGTGTGTGTGTGTGTGTGTGTGTGTGTGTGTGTTGGAATAATTGCGACCAGAATCTCTCTTCAAGCCTATGCCACCCATTGATTCCCACTCAGAAATGTATGTGAAGTTTTTCCACTTGGACCCCCCACTGTGAGCTCGACAGGTCACTATGCTGCTGGAGGGGAGGGCCAGACGTGGAGCCACCTCCGCTGGGACCTCCTGATCTCAGAGCCACACCCAGCTCTCTGACCAGCCAAAAAAACGATGCTCAGGACCATGAATTCTGACCCTCCTCTCCCCGTTTCAGCCTCTTCGTCAAGGGTGAATTTTAGTGCAAAATTACAGTGAAGGTAGAAAGGACAAAGTATTTCCCGAACAGATAAACTGCTCAACCTTGTGTTAAATTCCCATAGAGGTCGGTTTCGTTACTTCAGAGTGCAAGTATTACTTCAAGTCATGACTATGTGGGAGGTGTTGATCGATAAGGGCACGCTGTACAAAATTTCCAAAGAGGGGCACACAAGGGCAGTCGTCAAGCGCGTTAATCTCTGGTGTTCCCCAGGGGCGCTGCTCCGTCACTCACTGACTGGTTCAAACTGTCTGTGGAGGATGGAGCATCGATAAGCATCAGAGCGTTTGAGTTGCGTGCCGCGGACTGTCGGAACACGACTCGAAGCGGGTTCTCTTGCCGGGCTCAGTCTCCGGTTGTTGTGCTGACCAAGTCCACACTGGGGCTCATTTGAGAGCTGGTGGGGCATTGTGAGGGCCTGTCACTGTTTTACACCCTGCACCCTCCACAGGTTCCTTCCAAATGGTCCCTCCCGATGATGACAAAGGCTGGTGAGTACAACCACCTTTGAGTTGAATAATTTGAACAATGTGTGTCAAATATCTAGGAAAATACATAAATGGTTCTGCTGTGTTTTCAAAAAGATTCAGAGAATAGAGCTCTGCAGATCTGCCTGTATGTGGGTCAACCTAAGCACTCTTTTGGTGATGGAAGGCCGACATGACTTTCAGGAGAAGCAGCGTCTCAAACATATCCGGATTTGTCTCTTACAGCTTCCCACCAGGGGCTCTTCTCCAAAAAATGTCCCACTGTAACAAGAACAACTTAATAAAAGATGATTCATCACTCACGTACCAACAGACAGGAGACGCCCAAAGCAAAAAAATAAAAAATATTAAACCAGTGTGTGTGAAGACACAACAGAATATAAGTTGTGTAGATGATCTCTGCATGTACCAGTACCCTGTCGCTGGGATTTCTTCTTTGGATCGTTCGTGAGTCATGCCCTGACTGGAGAGGATGTAACTTGTGTCAGGCCCTCACTGGTGATGATGTAGCGTGTGCCAGGCCCTCACTGGTGATGATGTAGCATGTGAGAGGCTATCACTGGTGATGATTTAACGTGTACCAGGCCCTCAGTGGAGATGATGCAACATGTGTCAGGCCCTCACTAGAGATGATGTAACATGTGCCAGGCCTTCACTGGAGATGATGTAACATGTGCCAGGCCCTCACTGGTGATGATGTA